>JAVQJX010151443.1:0-23556 GCA_036025115.1 Ambassis agassizii
CACCCCCCCCCCCCCCCCCCCCCCCGCCGCCCCCCAAAAAGGGTGTGGCTCTCTTTTTTTTTTCTTTTTTTTTATTACAGAGCTTCCTCACAAGGTCAGTGCTTTCTCCTTCCATGCTGCTTGAGAGTAATGAAACGAAAACACTGTATTGAAAGGCATTCTGCTCACAACATTGTGCAGAATATGAAAGGGCTCATATTGAAGTTCAAGGAGATGGAAGTCAAAACTCAATTCTTGTTTTCACAGTGGTAATTTAAAGCGCTATGTGGCTGAATTCCAGCACTCGATGGTTTTTCTTATGCGTTTTGACTGATTCGTTTATAGTGTGGAGCACACCTCTCAGACAGAGAGAGTTGTCTTTCTCTTTTAATCTGCGATGGAGATGAAGAGCTGCTCTGCTACAGGTGTTTTGCTCAGAGTGAATGGTAGAAATAAGTGACTATAAATACTGGGCTATTTTTATATATTTTTATATATTATATATATATTTATTTATTAAAGTTTGTCATTATTCTCAATTTTTTGGGGTGGCTGTAGCTCAGCCCATAAGGCATTGGACTTTGAAGCAGAGGGTCGCTGGTTGGAGTCCAGCCCTGGACACATGGAGGTGGGCTGGTAGCTGGAGAGGTGGCAGCTCACCTCCGGTGAGTTACCACTGAGGTGCCCCTGCAAGGCACTGTACCCCCCCCTCCCCACCCGCTCATGGCTGCCTGTGGTGCCTGTAATCTCCCTTCGGGGATCAATAGAGTATGATTCTATTCTTCAATTCATGTCCGTTTATTCTGTACCAATAAAAACTCACAGATACACACTCACAGGTGCGTTTGAAAGGCAAGTTTCTTTTTTTAATTATCCAAATGATGAAAAGGATCAAGAAAAACGAGCAACTTTGTATGTGAACTGTGGATGGAACTGGAACTTGAACGCATCGTGTGTGATGTACACTTCAGGAAATCTGAGCTTTCAAATATTATTTCATCACAAATCTGTAAATATACCAAAACATTCTATGCATTCTCAGCACAATCACTTACAACAATTAGTCATGTGACCAAAATTCAGCAACTTCAAGCATAGACAGTTGATGTGCAGTGTAGAGGCTGTAAAAATGGAAATATGTAAATAATGTGGAACTTGAACATTGTTTTTTTTCCCAAAATGAGTAGCACCTGTGGGCAAATGTAAAATGTACATTGTTATCTAATCACCATTAATCATTATTTCCAACAGAGGTGGACGATTTTATGTTGCATTGAAAAATGAATGACTAAAACAAGACTGGAGTGAAAACACTCAGAATCTGCCTCAGGTTTAGAGGCTTAAAGTAAGTTGCTGCTGATACTGTTCTTCTTGTTTCCAGATGTCATCCTATGGACAACAAGGCCCAGGTGCCTATGGCCAACAAAGCCAGGGTTACTATGGTCAGCATGGCCCACCTCCTCACCCTGGTCAGCAGCAACCTCCGTACTCCGGCCAGCCCCAGGGCAGCTCTGGACCTGCTGTATACCCCCAGCAGGGGCACCCTTCACAGCCTCCTGGCCCTCATGGGCAACCAGGAGCCCCATACCAACAGTCACCGGGTCCACATGGCCCTCCCCCAGGTCAGCCTCCCTATAGCCAGCCCCCACAATCTCAGCCAGGACAGCCACCCTACGTCCCTCCCCAGCAGCCTCAGCAACAGCAAGGTCCTGGTCCCCAAAGTCAGCAGGGCCAGCCTGGGTACCCACAACAACCTGGACCAGGGCAACCATCACAGCAGCAAACACCACAGCAACAACAGGGGACCCCACAACAACAGCAGCAGCAGCAGCAGCAACAGCAGCAGCAACAACAGCAGCAACAACAGCAACAACAGCAACAACAGCAACAAGGCGGTCCACCTTCTCAAGCCCAGCAACCTCCTGGGCATGGCCAACAGGGTCAACCATCCCCTTACTCCCAGACACCACCTCTGCAACAACAGCAGCAGCAACCACCACCACAACAACAGCAGCAGCAACAGTCGCCATATCAAAGGTTTCCACCACCCCCACAGGTAAAATCCATTTTAAACCCATTATAGCATTGCTCATATGCTTCATATTAATCTTTTCTATGACATGGCA
Organism: Ambassis agassizii; assembly: GCA_036025115.1. NCBI lineage: Eukaryota > Metazoa > Chordata > Actinopteri > Ambassidae > Ambassis > Ambassis agassizii. Next base: position 2,106 of record JAVQJX010151443.1, read on the forward strand.
CACCCAAATGTGTAGCTGAATCAACTATAATAATAATAATAATAATAATAATAATATATTAAAGTTTCATTACTTATTTAATTAAAGAAGCTCTTGTGTTAAATGGGTAGTGAGGGCAACAGGATTTAGAACGCACCACATTCCAATGGGGTAAACCTTTTATTTATTTTACAATCAGGAACTCTCCCAGGATTCCTTTAGCTCCCAGTCCAGCGCTCCTCCTTCCAACCAGCCCAACAGGAGCAGTCAAGAAGACAGCATGCAAGGGAGGCCATCCAGTCTGCCGGTGAGCTATTCATCTCTTTATTAATGGTCTAATGGGTAAAAGCTGACTCTACCAAACCACTCCCACAGTGTGACTAAATTGCACATTTTATGTATCACACATGTAGTCTCACCCGTTGGAGTAAGCCCACCTAGAAATGTGGAATAAATATTGGCATGTGGAACCTGCTGTGAAGTCGATTGCCTACCAAAAATTTGGATTGAGCCACACAATCTATTCAGAGAGATATGCTGGAGATGTTTGACTTTTTACAGCTTTGCTTTTTACAGCTTTGCAAGTATTATAGATTATTAGAATAGAGTCCATATTATACACCTTGTTTTTACACCTTAATCTCCTTTTCCCTCCATTGCTGCTTCCAACTTCACTACAACAACAAGCAGATGTCATAAGTGTGGTTAAGCAGTGATAGTTTCTGCTCTGTGAGCAAGTGGTGGAAAAAAAAATTCTGCCAGGAATAGGATTGTTGAAAGTGAAGTAAATCTGGCGTCAGATAGCCCTCTGGCTAAGATGAAGGTGAGAGAACTCCCATCCCCCAACCCCCCACCCGCCTCTACCCCATCCTTGCCGTTAAAGAGGTGTCTCGCTGTAACACGTTGCAGTTTCCATGGCAGTGTTTATAGGTCAGACTGTGGAGCTAACCTTATTCTGGGCCTCAGGGAAGGAGAGTGAGGAATGAGATCATTAATGAGAGAGAATGAAAGTGAGGGAGCAGAATCGGCAGCGATGGAAGGAGGAGGAGGAGGGGAGAGAGATTGAGAGAGTGCAAGCAAATAACTTCAAATAGTGTGAGTGATTGGTTGGAGTGGGAGATGCTGAGAGGGAGGGATGAGAAGCGGCGTTGTCTATGCCAGTAGGGGATGCCCTCAAGATGTGTTTCCCCTCTTCTTTTATTTATTTCTGTGATTTATTTATACATCTCTCTGTGGGACCATCCATTGGCTGAACAGGCCAGGCCAGGGCTATTTTTATTTATTTCTTTTATTTTTTCTGTCTGACTTCTCAGGGATTCCCTATTGGGGCTCTCTGATTGGCTGAGAAAGCCATTAATCTGGCTAAGGTAGACATAAACAGACATAAACAATCTTCTTTCTCGTCCCCTTCATCCCTGCACATAGCACAGATGACCTAACAGCTCAAATCAACTCCTCCGGAATTAAAAGATATTTGAAATTCTGATCCGTTATCATCAAGAATAAAAGATAACTGTCCGAATCAAAACTAAAATATCTGTTGGCATGTTCTGAATTAACTTGAAAATCAATTGTCCCAAACACAACATCAGCAAAACTTATATACTGACAGTTACAGCTACATTACCTTATATTCAAATCAGTTTTTGCTTCATTAATCCCAAAAATGCTGCAGATGTGTCCCTCTGTATACACCAGTCCGGGTGTCCTGTTGGCAGCACAGCTTTAAATATACGGGCACCAAACTGACACTAGCATCCAGTTGATTTAACTTATTGGTGTACATACACTGACGCATTTCCAAGATCTGTGTACTATTTTTAGCCTCGCGGAACAAAACACACCTTCTAACATCTGACTGCAGCGTAAAAGGATACCGTCAGTGTCCACTCCTGACTTGAGCAGGACTAATATAGAGGAGACTCCTTCATTCGGGTTGAAGCAGCTAATAACATAATGTATGTTCTGTAAAAATCAGCTGATACTCTACATATTGATGAAGCTTCTCAGTCATCCAGGTCAAGAGCTTGAGGCAGGGCAACTGGACTTTCTTGAAGATATTTCAGTGCTCCTATGAGCAGCTTCTTTAGTTCAGAATTGATGAAGCAGCGCGAAGAATGTGAACAGCTATATGCCATCACAAAATGAGTCTCCCTGTCAAATTGGCTGGGGGCCACTGCTTGTATTGTCATCCTAAAGGAGGACCACTTCAGTGTATCTATTACTGTAAAGTACAGCATTTGTCTGTTTTATGAAAAAGACTGCTAGCTGTGTGGTTCCTTTTTTCGTGCTTTTTCATGCCGTTTAGGTGAATAACAGCACTTACTTTATATTCCTTTTAAATGGGAGATATTTCCCTGCATATCAATACTGCAGTGTCCCGTCTTTCTGTGGTCATCATCCACCTACATGGTTGGTTTACAAAGAGACATCTTGGCACACAACAAATACAATTCCAATAATTTTGTTTATTCTCACCAACAAATAGTTTGAAGTGTGGGTACTTTAAACCTGTATACAAAATTTAAGGGCCTAGGATTATAGTATGTTTTGGGCATCAGCTGTGGGCCTGTAAGAGGAGAGCTACAGGTCAGAAGTGACAGTTTGGGACCCCTGGTAAAAATAATGTACAGCATGAAGCTGCATGTTTGACCATCGACACATAAACATTTGCCCACTCAGCAATTAAGGAGGTTTAAGACCTGTAAATTTGTTGTATATGCATCTAATTTTGCATGACTTTCTAGTAAAATTTTTTTGTTTTTCCGTGTGAAATTACAACTGACAAAAAAGTTTAATTCAGAGTCGTTTAATATTGTAAGAACCCGTGGTGTATTTGTATGGATGCATTCCTTCTAGTCTCGCTCAAATCCTGTCTGAATCCTCATCCAATGGCGGCCGTAAGGTAAACGCCATTTAGCTACTTGAGTAGCATTCGCACACTGAGCCAGCCAGACATCACCTCATCCAGAGCACAGATGGGTCTGTTTGAGCCAGGTGCTTAAAAACCCGGTGTCTGTTAAGCCGCTGCTGAGGTAGGAATAAAGGTATACAGGAGGCATGGCTGGAAGGCACAGGTAGGAAAGCAACAGTCAGCTTGAGAGAAGGGAGGGGAGAGAGAGAGAGAGAGAGAGAGAGAGAGGGGCAGTGAAGTAGTGGAACTAGCTGAGCAAGTCAGACCCGTTTCTGTTTTTTTCACTCCAGGACACACACAAAGTTTAAATGCACTGAAGCGAATTTAGAACAACTACTTGCACTGAACGCAAAGACAACTGTATAATTTTTTGTTCTGTTTTAAATATTTCTGTGACCTTTAACAGGTGCAGGAGGAAACTGTGCAACGTTCCACTGGCCAAATTATCTGATCACATTCACCAGGTTTCTCAGTCTTGTTTTGTGATGCAACATGAGCCCACCTCCTCCTGGCCACGTTTACTGTCACCCACAGGCATTCACACTCTGTGAAAGTAACACTTCCTCTCCTTGCTTCTTCTCCATTTTTTTAAGTCTTGTTCCTTGTCCTCTCCCAGACCTTTTGTACACCCTTTCTCAGCTTTGGGGCTAATCCCACTCAGGACCGCCTACTGCTGCTTGTGGTCGCTCCTCTTCTCTGATGTGTCAGAATGTGCTCCAGACTTGAGAGGAAGATCACATGTTGGTCACACACTCACGCTTGGAGTTTGTTTTTCTGTCGTTCACTCCCTCTTTTTCCCCTCTACTTTCTCATGCCATTTCCTTCATCTGGAGCGGTTTTATTTTGAAAGGTTTGTTTGTGTCAACACATGCTTTAATTTCACTTGATGGATGGTATTCTGGCTTTTATGGTTTTTTTTTTGTATTTCTTACCTCTCCAGAGTAAAGCTCAGGGACCACCCACATCACAGCCCCCCCCATACCCCTCCCTTAATGATCTTTAATGTTATGTGCCAAGCGTCCCTATCTGGAACTGAGGGATCTTCATGATCAACTCTTGCATCGCCCCTTTTCTCTTAACCCCCCCCCCTTTTTGCAATCCCCGTTCCCTGCTCAGCCCAGCCTAGCTCTGCTCTCCTGCGGCAGCTAAGCTTGTTTTTGCGACATAGCTTTGGAGCAATCAGCCTGACAAGGCCGGCCCACTTTCTTCTTTCCTCTCCTCTCCTCTCCTACCCAACCCAACCCCCTCCTGTGCCTTTTTTCAATATTACACGCTTGTTGTTTTTGCTGCATTTTATACATATATATTTATCTATTTCTCCTCTCCCTGCCTCTCTCCTGTTCCTTTTTCTGTCTAAATTCTTTTTCCATCGTCCGTACCCTCCTCCTCTCCCTCTTCCCTTCCTCGTTCTCTCTCTTCTCTCAGTAAATCAGCTTTCATAACGCTGTGCATTGCAGCCTTGTTTTGCGAGGCTCAGACGCTGACAGTATTCAGATTCCGGGGCCAGTTTCCTGTTGCTATTCTGGGGCCCTTGCTTCCTGTGTTGGACGTGTCTTATTCAGATTCCAGGGTGTCTCTCACTAGTCCCCCCACGCCCCCCGCTCAGCAGCTCGTCTGCTTTCTGTGTGTCTCACCCCCCCCTTTTCTTTCCTCTATATGATTTTTAATTAATGTACTTGAGAAAATTCAATTTGCTGACAAAGTGTGTTGTTTTGCATTTGCCTCAATGATTTGTGCAAAAAAAAAAAAGAAGAAGAAATGGCCTCCTTTTGCTCTTGTGAGCTTGTTCTCTCTCTCTCACACACACACAGGCAGAACACTCTTCCTCTCCCTTTTGCGCTCTCTGCTCACTCACACACACTCTCCCATGCCCCTCCCCTCTGCCTCCATTTCTGCTGGGCTGAGCTAGTTTTGCAGCACAAAGACTGTGGCTGACTGCAGCACTGTCTGTCCTCCTGCTTTCTCCTGCTTTCACTAGAAGGAGCCGCTGAATCCGCATGGATGAAACCCACCCTACAATAAAATTATCTCTTACTCTATGACATATTCTCTGTATTTAGATATTTTTTCTCCCCGCCCCACTTAATTTACTCATGGTTGCTTTGGTAGCGCCCTCTAGACACACACTGTGTGTTTGTGTGTGTCAGTAGGAGGGGAGGGGCGTTGCTGGTCTGGAAAGTAATCAGACTGGGTATGGGGGTCTGGAGCCTTCCCACCCATCCAGCCCAGCACCCCACCCACCTCAACCCCGAGGCCCCTTCCAGCCCCCCTCGGCCCTCCGTATCGCAGCACCCTAACCTCAGGCCGGGCAGCTGCCTGCCTCACTTGGGCATCTGCGTGCTGCTGTGGGACTCCCCGCTACTATTGTGATCTCTACAAAAGGCCCCCCACGCACACACCATCTCCCCCATTATTCACAGCAATCAGCAGCCCCTCTATCCTCCACCAACCACCCCCTCTCGCTGCCCCTCCCCACCTCCCTCCATCTATACTCTGTGTTAGCTACACACAGACTGCTGCAGTGTTTGTGTGCACACCTCCTTTTTTGTTACCCCCACAGTGAAGCTCAATTAGGCAAATGTGGAGCATTTACAAGAGACCTCCCTACTTATTGATTAAGATTCATCATTGGCCTTGATTTTCTTTTTGACTGTGAGTCTATGTCACAGGAAGGGAAAGCAGATCAGAATATTAAATTGCATTTAGATGACTTTTTTTTTTTTTTTTGTAAATTCTACTGCTTCACCCTTTCGTCTCTCTCCATGTTATTATCCTTTCCACGTGGCTGCTGGTGATGAAGTAGCTGGGTAATAGTGATCTCCTGACAATTGGAGCTACCTCATCTGTCTCTGGCACCGATATTACAAGCAAAGTTATCTGTGGCCAGCAGGGAGCATCATGTCACCCTGCTGCTGTTTTCCTACATTTTGGTGGAACTGTTGCGGGTTACATTCAGACACTGACTACAGTTTTTGAAGCATCAGCTCAGCGGTGCACCTCACGGCCCGAATGAAGCAAGGGTTGCATGGCACACCTTTGGGGTGCTCTGACGGTGGTTAGAGAGTTTTTATTTCCTCAGCTTGGTGCTGTGTGAAGCCCTGTAATGGCTGCTGCTGCTGTTTTAGGCAGGGGCCTGCCTTGCTTCTCCTCCTTTCTCCTGTTCTTCCCTTCATAGTGGAATGGGAGTGCCCCCTTATGGTTGAGCTCAGCCCTGCAAAACTTGAGCCAGGGCTGGAGCAACGTCTCTCTACACCTTCTAGTAGACTCCCCAGAAGCCTTAACTCCCTCAGATGCAGGTGGGACAGCCGTCTATCTGTCTTCTTTTTTGGTATTTCAGGCTTGCGTTTCATAGAGCCACCACAGGTGTGTGACAGGTGATCTGGAGATAATGTGTTGTATTTGTTGCCAACTTGTTGGCTCAGTTATGTCAAGCCAGCACATTGAGCTTGGAGAAAGAAAAGTGAAAATTTGATTTCATTTAAAAAATAATAATAAAAAAAGATTCTGCTCTGATATTAAAAGCCCTCTGTGTTTTGGTGTAAACACACACGTCACAGACTACTAACCAAAAAAGTCTCTATTACCTTGTGTTGTTGTCCACTCTCTGTGTCTCTCAGGCCTGTTCATTGCTAAAGGCCCAGGGGCTGTAATGTAGTGTGTAATCAGAAGAGCAGGAGTGTAAATGAGGGGGGAAGGCAGCGGCAGCATAGAGGAGGACCACGGCTTTGGTGCGTCTGCATTTCCTGTAGCAATGACAGGCTTCTTCTTTTGTAGTAGCTGACTGCACCGTGACCCTGTCAGGCACGCAGGGAGGCTGTTGAGAAAGGGAGAGAGAGACAAATGGCAGCAACAGAGGGGAGGGATGTGTCTGCTCTAATGTGTCAACCATGTGGATCACAGTAACCATGGCAGCCCTTGAGATGCAGCCAGTTTTTACACCCCCTCCAATCTCCACTTTGTGCAAACATGCGTCTACTCTGGACTTTTTGTTTGTATTTTTGTGTTTAGCATCTGGATTCCTGAGGAGCCTGGATGAGGTCTGAGAAAGACGAGGAGAAGAGTGGGTCAGGGAAAGTGTGTGACTGAGGGATGAACTCTGCCCCTCCCTCACTTCTTTTCCTTTTCCTCACCACCGCCAACCAGATCTAGTTACACTACTGGCCAGGGCCACACATTCCAGATATGTTTCATTATCTCATGGCCACTACGTTACCTCACTTCTCTCACTTTCTGTTTCTGCAAAAAGGGAAAAAAGACCGGCTTGGCAGACTAATGGTTCTGGTCTGGCTTGATTGATTCAGTGAAGTAATCTGCAAATGGAATACATTAGGAGAAGCTGAGAGCAGAGCAGATGACTCAGAGACAGCACAGGCACACTCAGAAGAGCAAGGGGAGAATATGGGAATAGTGGGAACAGTAAAGCCTGTCTGCCATTTTTTTAACATTTGTGAACAGTAATTACGTTTATTTAATGTTTCATTTTTATAAATATATCTTTGCGCCTTTAATTAAACTCCCAGTGTTACAGAGACAGTTCTGTAGTCCTCATCTCTGAAGTTCCATGTTAGGCAGTGCTAGGAAAAACACAAAATGGCTGCCACAGAGAGGCTTCTACAGCACTCTCCTTCTCTCCACAACATAGCTTTCACAATCTCCCCATTTCCCACTGCTTGTTGGAAAAATAAATGTTTTCCCATGTACTCTTATGCCATCAACTCTCACGCTGGCAATTGATATTGCTATGACCCATCATACAAGCTCACAGACCCTCAAACACACATGCTTCACTCCAACTTAGCCACGCCACCACCCCTCATCTCCTCATGCCTGATGTTGGCATTTGTCTTCTAATAATGAGCATGTTGAATAGCAGAGCCTCAGCAACCATACCCCCCCTCCCCCATCCTCCTCCTCCTCCTTCTCTGCTCTTCTCTCGCTGGTCCAGCTTGTGCAGTCAGCAGAACAGGCTGGTGCTGTGCAGTATTGAGCCGGGAAAAATCAATGACTGCAGAGTGGGAGTAGGTTGGAGCCTGTGTGTGTGTTTGTAGAATCATTCTGCCTATCCAGGCTGAGGAATCAGGGCTGTCAGTTGTCAGATATTTGCAGGATGTTAAAGAGCACGGCCCTATATGAAGCATGTGTGCCACTATAACATTGTGTGTTTTTGTTTTATTTTTTTTGTTGCTTTTGTTGTCATAACAAACCCCAGTAAAGAGTATTTGTGTGTGTGTATTGTTTTAATAATAATTTATTTGCAGCATCAGGTGTCAGCAGTGATGAAATGCATGCCTTTAAATAGCTTATAGTTGCAGAGGTAAAAACAACACGGTGAAAATACCAGTAATTCCACTTTATAAATCCACTAATTAAACCTACTAAATCTCTTCTTTAACAAAGAAGAAGGTGGCACCGTTACATAATCAGAGAGAGAACACAGTGTAAAGCTGACTTTGATTGCTGATCCAGGATCCAGGAGGGTGGTCAGTGTGACGGCCCTTCAGCGCAAGCCCTCTGTCAGTTGACCAGTCTTGTGATGTCTGCTTGGAGTTGGGGTGGGAAGAGAAAGGGGGGGTGGCAGGCAGGTCAGCTGACGCTCCCATTGTGCTTGTTTAAGCAAGGAATGTCACACTGTTTGATCTCTGCCCTCCATTCCAGAGCATTAAGATACCAGTGCTCCGTGTCTTCATCCACACAGCGTGGCTCTACCTTGTCCTGACCGTTTTTTTTACACTTAATTGGATGTTCAGCCAGTGAAGCACTTTGGAGGGTGATACTTCTGTATAAAGCCCTCCCGTTGCGTTTTTTTGGTGCACATCCCCCTGTGCAGGTCAGAAAGTCCTGGTGAAGTGAGAGCGGTAGAGATGGAGGGGAGGGGAGAGCACTGGGGGGTGGGGGTGGATTCTGAATCAGCGTTCTCCTCCTGTCACTCCCTCTGGGGTTCCTCCATCAGGTCACATCCCAAAAATAGCAACGGGCGCTGTTTCAAGTACAAAACCGCCAGCTTCAGGGCAGCAGCCAGCCTGCGAGTGTGAGATTTCTGTGGGAATAGTTGGCCACCGTCCAATGAGTGCTTTTTTCCCCTACCTCCCTCCCCCTCCTCTCGTTTTTTCCCCCCTCCTCTGATGTGACTGGCAAATGAGCTTGCATTTCTGAGCAAGCACACAGACTCCATGTGAGAGGGGCCAGTGTGTAAACATTCACCTTCCCACAAACGTAATCATCGCCGGTTGCCTTCCTACCTTCCTGCCGGCCTTTGTGTTGCAGCCAGCAAGGCTCAATAACAACACCACATGGCAGCAGAGCCTGTGCCCAGCACCAATTATTTCAACTCCTGAGATGACTTGTTTCAGACTTGTTCCCTTTTTGCAAGGCACAGAAACGGTTCTCTTTGCCAAGATGGATCTTTATCAGCATTATGGGAGTGATGTGGATTATGTTTATAAAGCAAAACTAAAAACACATTTATTCAGGATAGCTTTTAATGGACCACAGTGACACTTTGTTTTATTATGTTTTACTGTGTCTTATTGCATTCCTTTTATTGTTTTTATTGTTAATCCATTTTATTGTCTTTTACTGTTTTTAATTAATTTTAAACCTGTGAAGCACTTGGTCGTGGGAAGGTGCTATACAAATAAAGATTGATTGATTGATAAAAGAAGCTATTAATGAATGTTTGCAGTTTTAAGAAAACAGAAAGGCAAAGATTGATGTAATGGAGACGGCTGACTGTTTGGCTTGCCACTCACATCAAATCTGACATTGACATCAGATAAAATGCTCCCACATATGTGCAAGACAAATGTATTTCTTTTGACTGAGTCATACTTTTTTGAGGTTTTCAGCCAGCCCGGTCTTTGTTTACGTCCCTTTGCCCACACAGGGTGATAAGTGTTTCAGATAAATCATCTGTTTATCCGCTTGATTTTCCTTTTTTTTTCTTGTTTATTCTGCCAAACTTCTGTAAACTCTCATAAAATCAGAACTAACCTTTTCTGCTTTCTTCCCTTTCTAGGATCTGTCTGGCTCCATTGACGACCTGCCCACTGGTACGGAAGGCGCCTTGAGCCCAGGCGTCAGCACTTCTGGTGTGTCCAGCAGTCAGGGCGAGCAGAGCAACCCCGCCCAGTCTCCCTTCTCTCCGCACACTTCACCCCACCTGCCAGGCATACGCGGGCCCTCGCCATCCCCTGTGGGCTCACCTGCGAGTGTCACACCATCGCGTACGGGCCCACTATCTCCTGCTGCTGTGCCAGGTAAGACTCAGATATATTTTCTTTTGATTATTGTTACAAAATGCTATATTAGCGCAGGTATAAATAGATAGGCGTACAAACACTTTGCCAGACTCTACAAATCCTTCAAAATGTTCCAAAGCACATCAGCTGCAGAAACCTTATCATATGACTGTCAGAAGTCACCGATGGCTTCCCAGCTTTGCAGAGAGTTGCAGAATGTTTTGTTTTTTTTACAGAATTTTAATAGCATGAAATGTTTTGTGTTTTATTGGGACATAGAATAAATAATTAAGGATTAAATATAACAAATTTTAGCTCTTTATATTGATATAGAGAAACACTAGAGAGTAGAGGAACTTGAAGCATGAAAATATATTTAAGTGTGCAGAAATGGAAACAGAATATTTACAGGGAAATGTCAGAACATGTGACAGTATAAAATAATAAAAAAAAAAGAAAATTTAGGTTCAATTCCTCCTGTCCAAGTCTTCTGTTAAGTATATTGAGCAAGAATGCCATCTGAAACATGGAGTAAACCAACAGATTTAGAGCTTTAATTCAAAACTCAATACAACAGATTGTATTTGGAATTTATAAAGCCACTTGCCATATGGGGACATTAAGTTCCTCCTCACGCGATGCTAGTAAGGTATCCAGCAGCAGGAAAACAGAAGCGGCAATGGCATCACAGCGTCTCCTTTTTTTTTTTTTTTTTTTTTTTTAACTTTTTTTATTTGTTTGAGAGAACAAAATACACATGTTGCACATCGGTGTACTTGTATCTAAACAATAAACCCTGTAACATAGAAATACAATATTAAGTAAAAGATATACATATACATGTTTTTTATATAATTGCATCAATAGTTGAGCGGGACTTACACCGTTGATTTAATGTCAAGTTACACCAAAATGAGAAAAAAGGGTAAACTATAATGTATAATGATGTAAATGATGCATAATGTAAATGACAAAATTCCGTTAGTGACAAACCTCAGCTTTCAGATGAGATCAACCTTCGTGGAAACATGTGTAAAGAAAGAGACAAAAATGAATAAATGAAAATAATAATAAAAAAAGAAGAATGTGTGAGTGGAGTCAGAACAGGGGGATTCTTCCCAATTTTACCCAATATTTTGTCTGTAGGTTGCTAAGTAGTTTATCCAAGAGCTCCATAAACTCTCAAACTTATCCTTCTCTAACCTAAGAGTAAATGTTAGCTTCTCCATTTCAAATATATCTTGCACCACTTTGGTCCAGTCCCTCATTCCTAAATGTCCCAATTTGGGATTAATAAAGTACTTCTATTCTATTGAAGGAGGATCCTTAGTTAACCACCTCCTTGTGATTGCTTTTCTGCTAGCGAGTTGTAGAATGTTATACATGTATTTATTCTCAGACCCCTTCATGACGTCTGGTACAATCCCTAGATACAAGGCCTCAAATTTTAATGGAATGGCAATTCTCAAGATTTTTTCCATAATTGTTTTAGTTTCCTTCCAATATTTAGAGATGATGGGGCAGTCCCAGAACACATGAAAGTGAGTTGCTTTATTATTACCACAGGATTTCCAACATGATGTGCGTCCCCTTTGAGAAACCCTTTGAGCTGGGGTTCTAAAGAACCTAACTATATTTTTCCATCCAAATGTGATGAAGTGCTTTTCCATTGTTGTAGAATTATTTTTTCCCCATGTCTCTGGCTGGACTGTTACGTTACTCTCTTTCTCCCATTTCTCCTTTACAGCGTCTCCTTTTGATTCTTTTATATCCTCAGCATGTCAAAGTTTAAGAAAAGTTCACTGAGCCCAAATATCACCGCTGTCCCCGCAGGTAATCAGATGCCACCGCGGCCACCCAGCGTCCAATCGGACAGCATCATGCACTCTTCCATGAACCAGTCAGCCATGGGCCAGGACAGGGGTGAGTGCACACTTAGATGAAATATTCAGAAAAAAGCTCCTTTAAGTAGCCAGCAGTGGCAAGAATGTGTCCCACATCCTCAGCAGCCTGGAGGTGGGATCGTTTGCATTTGTATGCCTCCTGTAAACACTCCCTCAGGCTGCACCTTTAAATAAAAATGTGTTTGTAGTCTACTTGTCAGGTTGAATGAGGGTCACACACTCTGTACAGACAGACGCACTGTATTCATGTGTGAGGAAGTGAAAAGCTGCTTTTAACACAAAGCTGCAATGTGTTATGTAACCGTATGTCTGAGCAGATGCAGTGCGTTTTATTCATTTTCCCACCAAGTGTTTACAAATTTGGATCTTATACTATTAATTTTTTTGACATTCATCACCAACTAATTCTCGAATGACGTCCACTCCCTGTCCTCTCCAGTGTACATGCGTAACCCTCAAATGGCTCCTTACGGGTCCCCTGGACAACCTGGCTCTGCCTTATCTCCACGCCAGTCTTCAGGAGGTCAGATGCATGGCGGGATGGGACCTTATGCCCAGAACAATACCATGGGGAACTATGGCCCTCAGGGGGGCCAGTATGGCCCACAAGGTAAGATATCTATTATTAGTGACACATGTGGCCATGAAATGCACTTACGCTGTGCATGGTCGTATTTCCTGCAGGACTCGTGGCAGCAATCATCGGTATTTAAACATTAGCTTTTTACCATCCACACACACATCAGCACAGAATTCATATACTTTGCATTGACTTACCATTGTTTACCACTCTGAATACAAGCAGATAAAGTAATATACAAGTAACATTCCCTGTGTTAGTGGCCAGAGTAGGCGCAAGAGATGGATCATGCTAATAATAACACTAATAAGTAAGCAAACTAGCCTTAGTCAGCTGGACTGTCGTACAAAAAGTCACAATATGCACAAAAAGTCTTTCTTTTGAGTCATACGTGTTTGTTTATTCTGATTTTTACATATGGAACCTGTAACAGAACATTGAAGGAGAAGTGAGCCTACTCCGTCATATCATGCAGGATTTTTTTTTGAATGCTAAAAATATTATGAATGAGTTTACAGTAGGTGTCCGGCGACCGTCACAGTTTCATAGATAGCCCAGATTTTTCAAAGGGCTTTGAAGTTTCCTCTCACTTCATATATTAATGAAATTATACCACTTCACTTTGAAGTCTCAGATGGTTTCTGTGGGCTTTGAAGAAGTTCTGCCATGAGTCATAGCAGTGAACAGCGGGGGCCAGATAATGCCCACTTCATCAGTCTGCTTGTCAGAACAGGCAGCGCAGAGGTAAATTTAGAGCCGGACTACAACGTCAGGGAGAAATGAGCAGAACTTTTCTCTGTTTTACACTGAAACTGTGGTATTAATCTAAATGTTGTTCTGTAACACTCCCAGGTTACCCCAGGCAGCCGGGTTACACAGGGATGCCCAACGCGAACTACCCCAGTGTCCCTGGCATGAGTGGGTCCATGAACCCCATCCCCGGGCAGGGCAGCGGAGCTCCCTATGGAAACATCCCACCCGGAAGGATAGGCCCGGGGCAGATAGGCCCGGGGCAGATAGGCCCGGGGCAGATGGGTGCACGGCCCTACGGCCCAGGCATGAGCTCCAACATGGCCGGCATGCCTCCTCAGGTGGGGTCCGGCATGTGTCCACCTCCAGGCATGAACAGGAAAGATGGTGGCCCCACCATGCATCATGGACCCACAAACTCTATACACAACAGGTGGGTGCAGAGCACCACGACTCATTATATTGTAACAGTCTCTGGCTTAGAGAGTTTTTACTTGTTTTTTTTATATCCAAGTGTGTATGGGTCCTTGCTGGTCGTGTGACTATGAAAGATGATTGGTTCTTCCCACGTGCAAGCCGGTCTGTGTTGATGGCAGTAGACCAAACACTTTTCTTTGAGAAGGGAAAAAAATGAAGAGACTGATAGAGGAGATGGTCTCAGTGAATCACATCCTTTCCAAGATAAAGACGCCAGCTCAGCCTACAGAGCTGCAGCTTGTGGGCCCTGCAATTTATATATAATCATATAATGTTTATTGATGGAGAAAGAAATCATACACCGGTGGTTTTTCACCTCGTAATTAAAATGTGCTTTTATTAGAGAGTTTCATCTTCTAAACAAACATTCTCTTTTCTAGGCCACCTGGCTATCCTAACATGTCCCAGGGCATGATGGGAGCAAGCTCTCCATATGGCCCAGGCATGAACAGCATGCATAGTATGATGAACCAGGGCGGGCCAGGGCCTTATCCGATGGGAGGAAACATGGCTAATAACACCCCGGGTACGTTACAATGCATATATAGGGTTTAGTTTGGGGCCTGAAATAGTTTGACTGACTGACTGATCTTATTTGGTTTTTACACCCAGGAATGGCTCCCAGTTCGGAGTTTAGCATGGACAAAATGAACCCTGCCCAGAAGATGAACAACAAAGTGGATGGGACTCCCAAGCCTGATTCCAAAAAGGTAGTTCAGAGGATGAGATTTGTGTTTCTCATTAGAGCTCCTTTTTCACATCCTTCACAATTTCTTTCACCATTCTTCCTTCAGAAGTCGAGTTCTTCCACCATCACCAATGAGAAGATCACTCGTTTGTACGAGCTTGGTCCTGAGCCAGAGAGGAAGGTGTGGGTGGACCGATACCTGGCCTTTGCAGAGGAGAAGGCCATGGGCATGAACAACCTGCCTGCCGTTGGTCGTAAGCCCCTGGATCTCTTCAGACTCTACGTATCTGTCAAAGAGATTGGTGGGCTAACCCAGGTGCGACGATAATAATGATTATGTGGTGAATATCTCAGCTGCAAAGTTGTTATGCACAGCCCTCTGATCCTCCTCCTTCATCCTCTCTCGCCCACCAGGTGAACAAGAACAAGAAGTGGAGGGAGCTGGCCACCAACCTGAACGTGGGCACGTCCAGCAGCGCGGCCAGCTCGCTCAAGAAACAGTACATTCAGTGTTTGTACGCCTTCGAATGCAAGATAGAGCGTGGCGAAGACCCACCCCCAGACTTTTTTAACACGGACACCAAAAAGAACCAGTCTAAGATCCAGCCTCCTAGCCCAGGTGAGCACTGAATTAATTATTTCAGGTTTCAGATGAACTGTTGTGCTTTATTGTATCCTCTTCATGGCAATGTAAGCAGCCTGTCATAGGTCTGCTGTCCTCTATAAATCAGGTCTTCTGACTTAGGTTGGAGACTCTAACTCTCAGAAGTTTCCACATCCTCTGGACAGTTCCCATGAAAGTGTGCCTCAAGGGGAGCACTTTCTGGTATTTACATTGGACGTGATTTGTCCTTTCAGTTTTAGCGCTAACAGCGATGCCGTCAGCATGCTGGATCTTTCAACGAACTAAAAAAAAAAGTCATATCAGTGGTCGAGAGAATGGGGGTGGGTCGTCTCAGGAACCATGTCGTCCCTTGGATGCTGTTTGTTGTTGCTGCCAAGAGCAACAGCCACACCAGGAGCTACCACGTGCTGCTCCAGTCTGGCCAAGACCCAGCTTGTCAGACACAGGGCACTGAGTCAGCGTCGGGTTGTTGTTACAGGAGACATCAGGGTGCTTGTCAACTGGCACCAGCCCTCTAGTTAGCAAGAAAGAAAAGCTGGGGAGGGGGGATGGGTAGATGGGTACAGAGGTGATTTGGTGATAGCGATGCTTCGTGAGTGGCGTGTCCTGCCTGCCTAGTTCCTGGCCCAGGGCTACAGCAGCAAGGCAACACTCCCTGGTGATTAGTAGCGAGCCAGAAATGATGAATGGGGGGATAGAGGGTTGTGTGTGTGTGTGTGTGTGTGTATATATGTATGTTAAAAGTCACACAATTCTGCCTCTGACTCGGTTTCATACCATGCTATTTTTTCCCATCCTTATGAGATCCTCCCCCTCCCCTTTCCTCCCTTCATCTTTAGTAAGAGGGAAATCCCTGCCCAGAAGGGGGAGGTGGTAGTGTGGAAGGGAAGGGAAGGGAAGGGGAGGGGGAGTTGGTTTATGTGTGTGTATCTAAGAGAGAGGCAAGTGAGAAAATGTGTATACCCGCCAGTGACCTCTCTGTTGTTTATGTGTGCCAGTTTAATGAATGGGAACCTGTGACTCATCAGGCTGGCGTGCTAATGGTGAGAAGTCCTGAGCTGAAGTTAAGGATGAGCGCTACTATATCACACATACACACTCTAGCGTGCATGTGCAACACAAACTTGCACTCATTCTTTTACACACACGCACGCAGATGGCTGTCTCCTGTCTCTACAGGTCAAGCAGTAATCTGTCAGAGTCAGGGCTCAGATCATTGTTTCACAGTGACTCCTAGAGCCTGGCCATTATGGCAGAGGGCAATGAGAAGTGGGGTGGGGGGTGGCATGCTGCCATGAGCCAGAGGATTCAACATTTTCGCTGGCTGTGCACTCAGAAGCCAGTCAGCTTGACACAATCTCTGTGCAGCGCTCAGGAATTTCTTAATGGGATGTAGTATTGCCAAAATCAGCATGTGTTCCCAAAAGCCTCCAGCAGCGTTCAGTCCATCCACAAGACTACTATCCACTATCATCAACAGGCATGAACTCTCGTCTTTATTCCTGGAGCACACAGATGTGAGGAAAGGGATGTTCTTTGAGAGCTGTGAGATCTTTTGACTGTTTTCACTCACGGTCCTTGTTTTGTAGCTGGATCTGGATCCCTGCAAGGACCTCAAACTCCTCAGTCCACCAGTAGTTCAATGGCAGAGGGAGGAGACCTGAAGCCCCCCACCCCAGCTTCCACCCCGCACACACAAATGCCTCCAATGCCAGGTGTCAGGTATGAACAGATTTTACCACAATATAGACAGAAAGAAAAAGTTTTAGTTTTCCTTTCTTTCTAGTCTTACTTTCTTCTAAGTCTTACTTAGTTAGTCTTAGTTAGTTTTACTAACACCTTGCCTCCACCCTACAGGAGTAGTGTTAATCTGCAGGACCCATTTGCTGATGGCGGGGACCCAGCATTTTCTAGACGGAATGCAATGACGCCCAACTCTCAGGGCTACCAGCCTGGGATGGGTGGGCCAGATATGATGGGTCGTATGGGTCCCTTTGAGTCCAATAAGGACCCTTTTGGTGGCATGAGGAAAGGTGAGCACCAAACAAGTCTAGATGCTGTGAATTCTGTTACAAGCAAAAACTAAAATATTCTGTTGTTATTTTTAAAGCGGGAGAACAGTTCATGCAACCAGTCCCCAACAGTGGAATGGGTGAACAATTTAACAGAGGCCCACCAGGCCCAATGGGCAACATGCAGATGGGGCAGAGGCAACAGTACCCATACGGATATGATAGAAGGTAAACATCAGTTCATCAGTCTTTCCATTTTAGTAGTAGAACAAAGATTATCTCTTCATATGAGCTTGCGGGTGATATTTTGCTTTACAGACAGGAGCCGGGCATGGGCCCTGATGGCAACATGGCATCAGGAGCTCCTCAGCCAAACATTATGCCTTCTGGAGCAGACACAGGGATGTACTCACCCAGCCGTCCTCCACCACAGCAACGGTCAGTACAGCTCAGAGTCTGTGTGATGGTGTGATCATGATAGACAGCCTGATTATGGAACTCTCATGGTGAAAAAGAAAAGAAATGAAAGGATTTCAACATTTGTTTGTATTTTCAGGCACGACTCCTATACAAATCAGTTCCCTGGCCAAGGAGCTCCCCCTGGTGGCCCATACCCAAATCAACAGCCAGGAATGTATCCACAGCAGCAACCGGTTAGAACATTTTGTCCTCTTGTTTTATCTGCATCTATCAAACTAATCATTGTATTATCTGCATTTAAAAGTATTGTATAAAATAATTATGAATCTGTACTGACAGAACTACAAGCGCCCTGTCGATGGAGGGTATGGTCCCCCAGCCAAGCGCCATGAGGGAGAGATGTACAATGTTCCTTATAGTGGTCAGCAGCAGCCAGGGCCCCAGTCCTCAGGGCCCCAGGGCCAGCAGGACATGTATAACCAATTTAACACCTACCCTGGTGGGGACCGCAGACCACCAGGCCCACAGAATCAGTTCCCCTTCCCCTTCAGTCGGGAACGAGGGTCGACCTCTGCAGGCCCCAACTCTCAGTCACCAATGCCTCCTCAGATAATGGCAAGTCAAATGCCTTCAGGTCCCGATGGCCCCCAAGGTCCAATGTGGCAGGGTCGCAATGAGATGGGTTACCCCAACTACCCCAACCGACAGGGACCTCCAGTATCAGGCCAGGGCCCAGGCTACCATGGTATCAACCGGTCAGAAGAGATGATGCCATCAGACCAGCGCATGAATCACGAGGGGCAGTGGACGGGCCACATCAACCAGCGGCAGCCACCATTTGGCCCTGCTGGTTCTGGACCACCGATGACAAGGCCCCTGCCCTCCACCTACCAGACTTCCCAGAACCACATTCCTCAGGTGTCAAGCCCAGCACCCATGCCCCGGGCCTTGGAAAGCAGGACGTCACCCAGCAAGTCTCCCTACATGCATCCTGGCATTAAGGTGCAGAAAGCTGGACCTCCAGTACCCGCCTCCCACATTGGCCAGGCACCTGTACAGCAGCCTATGATCCGACGAGATGTGGCCTTCCCTCCTGGCTCTGTGGAGGCTTCCCAACCTCACCTTAAACCCCGTAGGCGCCTGACCATGAAAGACATTGGTACAAAGCTTTCATTTTAAACCCAGATGTGTAAAAAGATACGGTCATATGGGAAGTTCTCCAGTGGCTCTGGACCCTTTTGGCTTATTCTGTTTTTTTGTCTCCACAGGCACTCCTGAAGCTTGGAGAGTAATGATGTCACTAAAGTCTGGTCTATTAGCTGAAAGCACCTGGGCCTTGGATGCCATTAACATTTTACTGTATGACGATGGTAGCATTTCTACTTTTAACCTATGTCAGGTGATTTGGCATCAACACATTGAAAAGACATTTCTAGACATTTGTTATTTTAGAACTGCTTTTCTGACTGTGTTCTTTGGTTTCTCAGTTACCTGGATTCCTGGAGCTGATAGTAGAGTATTTCAGGCGCTGCCTCATCGAGATCTTCAGTATCTTAAAGGAGTACGAAGTAGGAGATCCTGGTCAGCGAACCCTAATAGACCCCAATGCAGCAGAGGACTCTGATGATGAAATTCCCATGCTGGAGGCTGGCGACATGGACACAGATGAAGAGGACGATGATGAGGAGGAGGTAGAGGACACAAAGAGAAATCCAGACACCTCTTCCCTGGTTCAAGTGAAAGAAGAGGAGGAGGAGGAACGCTCCCAGAAAGGCAAGTCTTCAGAAGATGAGGAAGAGCAGAAGGGAAGGGAGTCTTCTATCAAGGAAACCAAAACCTCTACCTCAGGGTCCTCCCAGGACCCCAGCATCCACTTGGAAAAGCCCAAGCAAGCTAGCAAGTTCGACAAACTCCCCATCAAGATGGTGCGGAAGAAGAATCCCTTCCTGGTGAACCACTTGTCCAAGCTTGGACAGCGGCAGAGCTTTGACAGTGGTCTGATACACTGGAGCATTGGTGGTGGCGACACTACTGAGCATATCCAGACCCACTTTGAGTGCCGGGCGGATATTATCAAGCAGCAGAAATGCATGACAGGAGCCATTGAGAGCCGCAAGAAAGTTCAGGTGGGTGGGTCGCTGTCAGAGAAAACCGAAAAATCCAAGTCCAGTGGGGAGGATAAGGCCCGACAACAGCAGCCCCAGTCTTCTGAACCGCATAAGTCTCCAGCTGAGAAGGCCGCTCCTCTTCTTCCCCTTGGTGCTCCAGTCACTGCCACCATTGACGATGTACTATCTGCCCGCCCCGGGTCAGTTACGGAGGAAGTGGTTCGCGGAGGTGCTGAGGAGCAGAAGGAGAACGGCAAGTTTCTCTTCAGCATCAACCCAGAGCTCCAGAGTCGCCGCAACATCAAGATTCTGGAGGATGAGCCTCACAGCAAGGATGAAACACCGTTGAGCACTCTGTCGGACTGGCAGGACTCTTTAGCTCGGCGCTGTATCTGTGTTTCCAACATAGTGCGGAGTCTCTCTTTTGTCCCTGGGAACGACCAGGAGATGTCAAAACACCCAGGCCTCCTACTTCTGCTGGGCCGCCTTGTGCTGCTCCACCACAGGCACCCCGAGCGCAAGCAGGCACCCGTCACCTACGAGAAGGAGGAGGAGGAAGATGAAGGTGTGAGCTGTGAGAGAGACGAGTGGTGGTGGGACTGTCTGGAGGTGTTAAGAGAGAACTGCTTGGTCACTCTCGCAAACATCTCGGGCCAGTTGGACCTTTCTATCTACCCAGAAAGTATATGCCTGCCACTGCTGGATGGCCTGCTCCATTGGGCTGTCTGCCCTTCAGCAGAGGCCCTGGACCCCTTTCCCACACTTGGGCCTCATGGCTCCCTTTCACCCCAGAGACTGGTCCTCGAGACCCTCAGCAAGCTCAGCATCCAGGACAACAATGTTGACCTCATTCTGGCTACGCCACCATTTAGCCGCTTGGAGAAGCTCTACGGCTCACTTGTGCGTCTGGTTGGTGAGCGCAAGGTGGCCGTCTGCCGGGAAATGGCAGTCGTCCTGCTAGCTAACTTGGCTCAGGGTGACAGCCTGGCAGCACGGGCTATCGCTGTGCAGAAGGCTAGTGTGGGTAACCTACTGGGCTTCCTGGAGGATAGCCTAGCGGCCACGCAGTATCAGCAAAGCCAGAGCTCCCTGTTACAAATGCAGGGCGGGCCCCCTTTTGAGCCTGCCAGTGTGGACATGATGCGGCGGGCAGCACGGGCGCTGCACGCTCTTGCTAAGGTAGAAGAAAACCACTCTGAGTTCACTTTGTATGAGTCGCGGCTACTAGACATCTCCGTGTCCCCACTTATGAACTCCATGGTGTCCCAAGTAATCTGTGACGTACTGTTTCTGATCGGCCAGTCATGACAGCCGTGGGGAGGTTTCAGCCCCGCCTCCTCTTTCCGTAACCCCCACCTTCTCGACCTCCTTTTTTTTCTCGTGTGTGCGTATGTCTGTTGGGAGTGAGTGAAAAAGAGCAAAACTGACTTTTTTTTTCTTTCTTTTTTTTAATTTATGCAAAATCACCTTGGATTCCACTGTCTTTCTAACCCCTCCCCCCCCCCCAACCACCCCTGCTTCCCACTAAAGGAAGGATTATCATGAAGTAGCTGTGGATTTTGAAAAAATGGATAGATTCTGGAGAAGATGAGCAGATTGGGACCCAGGCATAGGACAGGAGTGCGCTGCAGAAAAAAACTTTTTTTTTTTTTTTAAGAAAAGAAAAAAAATCTCCAGAAAAAAAAAACTGTAACCAAAGTTGCTGTCTCGTTTACAGTGAGTTTGGGGGAATACATGTGCTCACTTTCTCCCTTGT
>JAVQJX010151473.1:0-10747 GCA_036025115.1 Ambassis agassizii
CTACAACCTTTCTCTATATGTTTGAAGTAAAACATAAAAATCTGTCATGACATCAGAAAAATAAAAAGGCAAAACATGTGTAGTTATGATCAAATCTCAAGACAATAACAGAGTTGTCATTCTTGTGAAAAGCCCCAAAATGCATTTTGTACAAAAATAAATAAATACTAAATGTTGACTTAAAGAAAACAAGCTCCCGCCGGCTCTTCTTTCCATAATGTATGAAGACATTCAGAATCTACAGTGACACAGTAGAGGAGGGTTGACCTGCCCCCTGCCCCTCCTACTCAGCAGTCCACATCAGCACAGTCAGACCAAGGCAGCCTATCAGTGTACACCAACTCCCACTATGTCTGCTGTGCGGGACATGAATGGGCCAAGTTTGAGCCAATCCGAACAAGCCCAAGGTTGCTGCAACAGCCTAGAAATAGACTATTCTGAAGTGTTATGTGTAAGTAAAATGCTGGCTCAGTAGTGATTAGTAAGGGATGTGCCCACTATAATGATAGATTCTTGAAAAGCAAACAAACCCTTTTTGTATAATTTATAAACTGCACTCGTGATGTGAGTGCATAAATGAATCAAGTGTAATAAGATTAGGAAAGTTGTTCATTTGCTGGGTCTACATAACAGTCATAAACATACTTAGAGCTGACTGCATGACTTCATGTTCGAATTTACTTTTCTCCGTGGAATATATCCTGACCTGCAAAAACATTATCTAGAACGCAACACCATAGTGACTTATGAACCAGTAACAGATGGCAGAAGATATAAAAACCAAATCTCTGGAGAGTGTATCCCAGTCTACACTCTAACAAGGGTCACAGGCAGTCCTGAAATCTGATCGTCATATAACTCACTTATTAGATCTTAGTGGATTCACATACTAGTTTTAAAAGAGAAGACAAAAACAATATAGACATGCAGCTGTGTGAGTAAAGACGAGGTTCACAACCGTTTTTTGGATGATCTTGTTGGTGGAGCAGCTCTGATAAGGCCACATACAGATGCTATTTTTTTTTTTAACAAAACAATGTGTTCATCAAATTTGAAGGTCCATAAACAACGCTAAGCTGATTAGCGTGCTAATACACAGTATGACTATTATATGTTATCCAATAACTTGGTAGCTAATCTCAGTGATTTCACAACTATAGACTGGCTGGCTTGGCTGACAGTTGATAAACTGAATTGCAAATATGTTCCTTTCAACCAACCACTTTCATTTTATCGCCAAGAGTCCATATTAATGGCATTAAATTCATCTGTACACACATGACAGGACAGGACAGACATCTCAAGCATCTAACGTTCGCAGTAAAACACGACTAATTTACACACTGTCACGTTAATGTCGTTGAAAAGCTACAGGATAAGAACTACATACGTCTACACGTTAGCAGGAAACGGTGAAAAGCTTTACTTCATTCTCTGCAAAGTAGTTAGCGGCTAACATGCTAACAGCGGTTAGCGTTATCAACCGTGCTAAAAAAAAAAAAAAAAGAAGTTACCTGGTCTGCCACGTCTTCGGCTGTGTTCATAAGATCCTCCTGCCCCATATTTTTTTTGTTATTTGTGATATTAAAGGCTTGGTGCAACACAAAAAGAATGTGTTGTGTGTTTTAACACGGCTCCTCTCACGACTATTCCTCCCCCCGTTAACGTTATTTACTTGAAGATCGCCTGGACGCAGAGAGAAAAGGCCGCCTCCGCCCCACAATGCCCCGCGGTTTGACGCGTTTAGCGAGACAGAGCCCCCCTACATGGTACTGCAACCTCTGTATGCCACGTATACTGATCCGTCCAGAGGCTTGTCACAACTACCCAACACTGTTGACGGGCGCCACACATGTAAACAAACACTGATTTATTATCTGATCTTCACCTGATATCATATTCATCGTAAGGAGTCACAATTTTCATGTAAATAATGCAACTTTGAGAGATGGGTCCACTTGTTGTGACAGATGTACCTACATTTTCTCAATTAAAAGCTTTTTATAATATCATATACTATAATAAAAGTCTTTTAAAAAATAAATCATAATTTTATCTGTTTGGTTAGGTTTAAATTTATTTTTGACTGTGGTATGTATATGTTTTTGCATAACAAAAACAACTTTTTTACTGTCAGCTAACTATCAATAGCACTCTCTTAATCACCTTAAAAGGATGAATACATTGACCAGATAAGGCACCTGCTGTTTCTGGGTGACAAATGCACACAATACCCCTCTTTAGTCAATTATACTTGATTTTTGTTACGTGGACAAAGTCTTATAGACACCTGGCCTGGGGGAAGTGGCCATTTTCTGGCAGTCATGGATCTTTGAGGTGGCAGGAAACTGCAGTATACTCTGGACACACGTTTTAACCTTTAGCAGTATAGTAATGTAAAAAATGGTGTTACATGAGGATTACATGAAGAGCGACACTCTGGATAAAAAAAAAGTAATGTTGGTGGCATAACATTAACTTCACTCTAAATAATTAATGAGAGTAATTAATTATAATGGCTATAACTTGTTGCTCTGCAGCTTGTTGCAAAGCTCTTGTAACAGCGCTTGCTTGATACTGCAGCGCTGCATAATTACTGAGTCACCACAAAAATTGTTATTCACAGATTCAATCGTTCTTAGCTAAATCATGGTAGCATCAGTGCGCAATAGTATATCTATTAATGACACAAAAAAGACAGACAATGTTTGCATGTCCAAACTGTGTTGTATTTCTTACTAGTGTCCTTGGTTACAAACCAGAAAACTCAGCAGTCCAAATGATTTGTGAACTTCCAACACACACCGTTTGCGTCATGTAAACCAGTCTTGTTGGAACTTTGCAACATCACAACTCGGCAAAAATCAGAAACACCCTTGTTAATGGATGTTCAAAGAACAGGCCGTGTTTCACACAAAAGAACGACTTGATAACTAGGTATAAAAATACTGTACAGATATGGATTTGCGTTTTACTTTCCATTTTGCACTTTTTTCCCAGGTTTCTTGCGTCCTGATTTCCAGTGGTTATTTCTGAATTTCTTCTGAAAACCACCGCCCTGGGTCTGAAACACAAACACGACAGTGTGAACATCTGTAATGGTATCAGCTATATACACTCATGTGAATCATAAATGTTATTTCAGATGAATATTCCACAGACCTTTTTGCGCTTTTGCACTGCTTGTGTATCCACTTCCATTTCCTCATCCTCATCTGTTTGGAAGTCATCTTCCTCTTCCTCCTCCTTCTCCTCACCATTCCTATTTTCTTCCAGTGAGTTGTTTAGGGTGAACATTGAGGCTGTGGCAACATATAATAATAATAATAATTCACTCTTGGACCTCCATGAAAATTAAGTTTGGAGATAAAAATGTAAAAAATCTACAGTGTGTGTATGAGGCACACTGACGAGGGTATAGGTCACTCATGCTGTCTTCTGAGTCACTGTGATCATCATCACTGGATGAGGGTTCCCACACGCCGTTTCCTCGTTTTGAAGGCATCTTCTGATCACCCTCCTCTCTGATGTCTTTGGGCCTTTTCTGTTTCAGTCTGGCTGGAACAAACTCAATTCCCTGCTGTACACATTCTTCATCTAGAGCAAAAAATTATATGAGCACAGTAAAATGTCAAATATATATTGAGCACATTGCACCAAAAAGCAACAGCTCAGCAGAAAATGACACCACAGAAACCATTTTTTTTAATCAACCTATAAATCAGAGTGCAGAGTGACTTCCTTCCTGGATGATACGTAATCAGAACAAAAGTCTGCTACACTGACATTTAGAGAGAGCCTTCTTGAAGCGTTTCCCATTGACATGGCGTAAGACGTGGTGCGGCTGTCGGTTCAGATGTCTGAGGGTCAGCTTGCAGAAGAGCTGATTGCTAGAAAACAGACAGGAGAATTTCACTGACACACTTTTGTAATGTCAATCATTGTGTGTTCTTTCTTTTGTAAAATGATATATAGAAACAATATTGGATAACAGAGATCTTCTTACGGTTGCTTTGTGCTTGGCACAATGTGTGGTTCATACTGGCTGTAGTTGAATTCAGCTGTTGACCTCAGTTTCTCATATTTCTTCCCCTGTGTGAACTTCTGTAGCTCAGCCAGGTTACAAGGAAACTCGTGGCCATTCAGTGTACATTTAATCTGAAAATTTAAAAAAAAGAAGTGGTGTAGTTTATCTTGGTGGAGCAAAACAGGTGATAAATTTGATTGATTTTTAATCTGGATCAACGCATCCAATCCCAGCATCACAGTGAGTACGAATGATCACATTAGCATACAGCTAGCATCACAGTGCACGACTACACGTGTGGTTAAGGTGATGTGATGCAATCGTCTCGCTAACCTTTTTGCCATCTGTAAGATGAAGAAAAGGGTGCTTAAGAAGCAACTCTTTGAGGTCCGCTGGTAATTCGTCCATAGTTTAGGACCACTTCAGAACAGAGTGCAGGTGGTGTGCTTGTTGGGTCAACCCCTCTAACCGGAAGCTGTTTACACGTGGGGTGACTGCGCAGACTCTGTTGCATGCATTAAGCGCCATCTACTGGTCAAAACATGGAGAGCCAGTTTAAAGGAAAAGATTTTCCTCCACCTACCATTATGACATCGGTCATGATTAAATCACTAATTACAGATCAGTTAACACAGACGTGCCAGTTTATTATTTCGATTGGATTAATGTAAAACTAGTGAATAATAGATGTGACACAGACCCGTTAGTGTATTGTAACATACGCAGGAATTGTGTCGATAAATTAAATCACGTTAATTTTTTTAGTGTAGAAACCATTGACTGTAAAAAATAAGAAACAAGTTAAGGAGCTAAAGTCACGTGCAGTAAATCCAGTCAGCTGACTTGCATCTTAGATCTATTGTAATGAAGAGGGCTCACTCTGTTCCCAATTTGTAAACGCGTAATTTTAGTCGACAAATCAACCAAATCAACATTAATTTAATGATCGACATAAGTGGCAGTATCAGAAAACTATTCGACAGATCCTCACCTGTGTAAAATTAAGTTCATTTCTTTCATAAATACTTGTGGGAGAACCAGCGCGGAGTGAGACATCTTGCTTTGCACTGCATCTTCGCTCACAATTTTCCCAGAATTCATTGGTGCAATAAACAAAGTTGACGTTTGCCAACGACGATAAATGTCAAGCAAGTCAACTCTCCCTGCTTAACATCCTCTTTTGGACTCTGTGGCTTTAATCTGAAAAAACAACAACAACAACAACAAACAAACTAAAAGTAAACGATAGACAGCTTATCTTTTGTTTATTTAACTTTTGTTTATTTAGAAAATTGCTGGTGGGCGGACTTTTACTAATGCTAGTTAGCTAGCTGACTGGGTTTTCGGGACACAGCGGAGACGCTAGCTAACAGTTGTTTTCGTGACAATATAGTAAAGACATAATATTTAATAATAAAAATGTCTGGACCAAACGGAGATCCAGACATCTCTATCGATGAGGGTATAATCAACGACGACGATGACTTTGGCGACGAAGGTAACGAGTTTTTGTTCACTCATTGTAATCGATGCTAAAGAAAGCAAAATTGTAAATGAATTCAACAGTCGGGTTTTCATACAAGCAAGTTTGCTTCAGTGTATAAAGATTATACATATAACTGATGCATCAGCTCACATATGGCTAATGTGTTTATGACAGAAGAGACTAATCCCAGCTGCTTCTCCACAGAGTATGCTGCCATTAACTCCATGCTTGATCAGATCAACTCCTATCTTGATGACCTGGAAGAGCGGAATGATTCACTCAATGGTAAACTGCATGAACTGATGGAGTCAAATCGGCAAGCTCGGATTGAGTTCAGGGCCCAGTTGTTAGGCTCCCAAAACCAAGAGGAGCAATGTCCTTCAGAAGGAGACTCTTCCTCCTCTTCCTCACCCAGGAAAGAAGAGCCAAAGGAGGATGAGGGCTCACAAATGAATGACAAGAGTGCATAAACCTAGAGCTTCTCTGTTGGACTAGTAGTGACCCTCATATATCATGTCTGTCTGATTCTTCTGTGAAGTTACCTCCTTTTCAGCAGATGTGTGTATGGAAGTAATATTTTGCGGCTTCTCACACAGCTTGGACATCAGTTTCTTAGCATTATATATTGCAGAAAGTGAAATAATTAGTGTGTTGCAGTATAGAAGCTGTAGCCCTTCTGTACAGAGATATGTGCAGGATTATGTAAAAAAAAAACAAAAATGAGAAGGCAAGAAATACTGCAGAATATTTTGGAATAAATTGAAAAATGCATCATTATTTAATAATGTAAGGCTTGAATTACAGATTTGAATATATGAAGTGTTTCATAAATATGGGGTGTAACTTGTTTGAAACAGACTAACAGACATGATAATGTTGTCATGGTACTGTTCTGCATCACTGTCCCTACAAAATCCATACTTGTAAGTCAGTCTGTCTTTTGTGTTTGTGGTTTGACCCAGGATCCATTTAATGTTGATGTCCGCTCTGTAATACTTGTAGTCGTGTCTGTAATTATAATATCCTAAAAAAAAAAATAAACATTCCAACTACAAGTCTACAAGTGTGATGTAATCCTTGAGCTTTGCCATGTCTGTAAATTTACACTCACTTATAGGACAAGCAAAGTCAACAAAATGTGGGAATTGCCAGACATTTTAATATAAATTAAGATGACTTCCAAACAGAAAACAAACATCCAAAAATACATTAAATTCCCAGCAGTTAGAAAACAGCTGTTTGTTCATCTCAAGTTGTCAGTAGCTGAATAAAAACACAATTAAGAAACAAACAGCTTTGTTTTGAAATTCTCCTTTACACTTCATTGTGGTCAGATCGTGCCTTGCTCCTTCAGACATAAAACCACACTACATCATGTCAGTGTGAGTTTCCCTTTCCAAGCCTCAGACTGGTTTACGCTTTGCGTTTTAAAATCCTTTTTTTTTTATGTGGTGGAATAAATGTTTCCAGAATAGCATGTAGTGGTCATGAAGAAGGAAGGGAAACATCCTGATAGGCATAGTAAAATAAAATAAAAAACAAACAAACTGCTGTATGTGACTAGAGCTTCAAAGTTGAAATGTTTGCAAGTATTCTTTGCTACAATAAGACACTTGAACACAAAATTTTTCATGATTCCTTTTGTCCAGAGTATAGCAGCGACAACAAACTGAAATGAGAAGGGAGAAGAAACAAAGCAACAGTAAACTGGAGTCAAATAAGCACCCTCTGCCACTGACAATATTGCTGTGAATGCAAATTAAATATGAAAATAACTTCCTATCACCTATAAGAATGAGACACCACATGTGATTTTGCATAAATCCCTCTGTGGTGCTGATCCATTCTCAGAAAATACTTACATCTTTACAGAATCAGAGTTAGAGGCAGCATAGCCTGCTTTGAAAAAATTCAAAATGTTGCTGCAGTGCAAACAGATTTTTGAACATGAAGTGTCCTAGCAGTGAAGGAAATAGCGCTACATTCAATTTCTAGATAGGATTTTTTAACCCTTCCTTGTACAAATAATAACTTCCTTACTGCAGACAGCAGGACAATAAAAAACATGTACAGCTGCTTCAGAAGGCTATAGCTGCTGACTACTGCACCCCCCTTTCCCCAAACCACATCAACCCAAAATGTTCAACAAATAAAAAGAGAATGATCAGATTTTAACATTCAGCGTTTTTCAATACTCAAGCCAAAGTACCATTTAACACTTGTTAACACTCACAAAGTTACCACCTGGTCAAACACTTGATTTGGTTACATTCTATGCTTCAGTTTGCTAAAAGCTTGTGCTACGTGATTAGCAATGTGGTAATCAGTCTCCACGTTACCATCAGTACTTCTACATTGGTAGCTTATATTGAACAGTCAATAATCTAGTTAGCTCAGGAGAATTAGCAAGGACTTCATTAACCTCCAGGTTCTTCAGCACAACAGGGTGGAAATTTAACACTTTGATGAAGCAGCCAAAGAACACACCCTCTTTTTTTAAACTTAGCAAATTTATAAGCCTAGGCTGTGTTCATTTATTGAGACAGAGGCACTGAACGAAAACATATTCAAATTGTGGCTGCAGACTTCTCATGCCACACTACTTCAGAATACTGAGTATATATTAAAACTGCTTCTATTATGTGGGGGAAAAAAAAAATCAATAGAATGTCCTGATTTCACACTACATGTATATACAGCATCACTGTATACATGCTGGCCTACACAAAACAAAGTACTTTATCCCCAAATGGGAGCCAAAACGAAGAATAGCTGTTAATTTCCCACCCTGTCAGGGTAATTCACACGTTAAGCCTATGGCTGAAGTTGAATAGCCAATTTGCTTAGGAAGGGTCCTGATTGAGTGAAATGACACAGAAGTACCCAGCAGCAGCCATAAGAGCTTAACGGCAAAGGTATTTTTGACTATTTAATTGCAGCCAGCATACGTTTAATCCTGACTCTCCAGACTTCCATCCTTGTAGAGAGAGGCTGGGCCATTAATATCTTGGTCTCAGTTCCATGACAGCAACGCTTCACATATACTCACATCCTGTCCTATGGCTGTGGTTGTACCAGGCTTCTTTTCTTTACACTGATCGTCTCCATCAGCGCCTGTTTGCTACCCTGCCTGACCTGCGTTTGGTTGTGGGTTTTGCCTTCCCTGTGCCATTCTTTTTCCCTGGACCAGCAGGAGCTTCCTCCTCCTCTTCATTAGGGCCCTCAGCAGCAGCTGAGGGCTCTGAGTCTGCCTCCTGTACGCTGCCAGCAGGCACCTCAGCTGGACTCTCCTGAGCTGAAGATTCCTGGGATGGGTCCTCCTCCTCCTCCTGCTGCTGCTGTTGGAGGCTGAGGTCTTTGTCTGTGTTTTCTGTGCTGGATGCTGAGACAGCAGTGAAGTCCTGTGAGGGTGAATCCAGTTCTGCTTTTTTCTCCTCTTGCCGGTTTTCCATTTTTAGTCGTGTGAGTGCGATGATAGGCTGCCTGGAGTTAAAGTCTGTTGATAAACCGGGGTCACTGGCGAGCCAGCTTTCATCTGAACAGTCTGTAGTAGTTTCTGTTTGAGGTCTGAGGCTGTCTGCAGCTCCAAGGGATTCTTTGAATGAATCAACAGCTTCACCTTTTTGACTCACCAATACTTGATAACTCTAAGTAACAAAAACATAAAAAAACAGCAATGAGATCCCTCAAGAAAACCATGTATTGACAAGTGAAGTGAAACTCACCTTGACGTTGTTAAAGTGCTTCAGTGATTTGCAGTGGGTGTGCAGGGCAGAGGATTCAAAATGGTAAAACTTGTTGCAGAGTCTGCAGATAAAACCTGCAACTGGAACTAAAAAACTGGACCCTGTAACAAAAGAAATCAGAGAAAAAAGCTCACAACTGTTATCAGGACATACAAACTACAAAAGAAGGTAAGATATCAGGTGTCACTAACCATAGACTGTGTCAGGGTCATACTGCTCATCAATGGATATGTTGCTGAGGGTCACTTCATCAAGGGAGGACCAGCCATCCTGTACCAGTAAAAACATTAATTCCTTAGGATGCAAATATAAATACAAATACTGTCGTGTTACAAACAAACAAGATGTAAATCACCTGTCTGTCTCCTTTACTCCTCTGTGTTTCCTCGCCTTCTTCCATCTCACTTCCTTCCTCCTCTTCTAATGAAAAGCCATCTGTGTCTAGGTCAGTCAACTTGGCTAAGGCTTCACAGCCCATTTCCTGGAGCTAGTAAAACCACAACAACAATCTTGATGAGGTAAATCATTTTACATCTTTAATGGTTTTATATTTAGATAATATTATCCACCTTCTGTCTGTGCTCCTGTGACTGCAAGTGCTCTAAAAAACTCTGGGAGTTCTTGAAATGTTTCTTGCAGACTGCACAAGAGGACATGTCTGTTCTACTGGCAAGCTGAGGAGAGACAGGCAGAATTTGAATAAAAAAAACATATCAAGAGTTTTTATAAGTATCTATAACAAGAGCAGTTGATTACTTTGTGCTCTTCTGTGCGATGGTGCTCCGGGATGCTACTGGTAAAGTAGGTGTGACAGGTCGAACACCAACGCTTCAGGTCTTTTTTTCCTCTGCAGGGACAAGCTCATCAGAATCTTTGTAAAACTGTTTAAAAGGCCTAATGTGTATTTTTGTGTCATAAACAGACCCATCTTTGCTTGCTCCTTGTAGGGACTCCTGCACTCTTGGCAACAGGGTGACTAGACAAGCGTTACTCATATGTTGGATCTCCATCATCCTTTGCTGGTGTGAAATGCTGTTCATATGACTCCTGAAGTTCTACAACAAACACACAGAGTAGAGAACATGTTAACAATTATTATGTATTTGTACCTCTTTTCTCCTGTATGTTGGTATGTGCATTTAACCTACTTGCTGGTTGTGGCAAGTAATACTGCAGAGGTAACAGTAAAACTTGTTGGAACTCTCCGCTACACTCTCTTCCTCTTCTTCTTCCTGTGTCTCAGCTCCCTGTAAAGTCTCCTCAGCTGGTAAATTAACCTGCTGGTCATCTTCACTAAACCTGCCAGAGGGTGACAGGGCTGACAAACAGCTGTGCACCTACAGAGTGCAATAACAAATTAGATCAATGTTATGGCTTTATTTTACCAAACTTCAAAAATTGACGATTAATGATTAGATGTAACTATGATTAGTTACATCAAAATCAGGTAGAGGTTACCTCATTAGCTTTGGGGTCTTTCAGAGCATC
>JAVQJX010151520.1:0-13138 GCA_036025115.1 Ambassis agassizii
GATGAAGCTGCTTGGATAAGCAGCGAAACGTCTTCAAGAAAACTCTACAAGTCCAGATGCCTTGATTCAACTCCTTTGAATGAAAATGACCTGGATGACTGAGAACCTTCACAGACAACTGCTGGTGGCTTTTTCAGGTAGTCACATTATAGTTCTGAAGTCTGACACAGAATACCTAGATCACTAAGACTTATGATGGTGGTGTGAGTGCGTTTGTACTATCATTACATTATGTGATGACTCACACATGTTTTTAAGAGTCATTTTCAGTGTTTCAAACCTCTATTTTACAGCGATAAGCTCACATAGATCCTATATGATGACTTAAAATTAAAAAAAATAAATAAAAAAATCTGTGTGTACAACTTCACCTACAGGTTTCTCAGTCTGATGTAATATCCTGTAGGGCACTGGAAAGACTTGGCAGACTTCCCAGCAGCACAGCCTCCTGGGGCTGATTCAGCCAATGTTCCCACCCAGGAATCCTGGCCGTCTGACAGGAAACAGGCCCAACTCTCCCAAGGCCACTATAAGTCAGCCTCTCCCCTCACCCCGAGTCTCCCCCTTACCCAAAAACCTCTCTCGGGGACCTTTCTTTATGCTTCTCTCAGACAAACTATCTTACAATAAGCGCCTTCACCACACCCCTTTACAAAGCCTGCCATCACAGCGCTATCCTGCTTTGAGCCTTTAAGCAGATGAACAATTTTATTAGGCAAGAGAGCCATGATTAATGACCAAACAGGAACAATTTCAGGGTTTCGTGTTGAAGCTAGTGTTTTTTTGACCTTGTCGGAGCATGTTTGGAGTTAATGTTGCAATTTGAATATGTTTCCGATGAAAGCACAAAAAGATAACGTCTAATCTGCAGCTTACTTTTGTGTGCATGTAGCGCAAATATAAACGCATTCTCTTGTTTCAGTATTTCATTTATTTTATAAAACTGGAATGCAAAACAATTATGTACCTACATTAGTGTTTCAGATTGTACCACTTTAACACAGGCAGCGTGCTACTGGACACACAAGGCTATTGCACACAAGACATTAAATCATACACTGTACAGATAAAAACATACTTACAAACATACATAGTTATTCATATATTTATCATTAAAAAAAAATCAGACATACAATGAAGGCATAGGTACACAGATTATAACACCTCTCCATCTGAAAAAAAACTGTGGGAATGCAAACATCACTGAAGCTGCCAAAGTGCTTTTCACCATTTCTACTTGGTCATCTAAATGTAAGACAATATAAAGAACACTGACGGAGAGAAGTGTTAATTGTGTGTCTACAGGAAAAAGGGTAGTGTAACCCTGAACAACAGGAACCGGACAATGAAAAACAGGACTTCCTATGGCTGAAGGAAGCCGCATGTTGTCAGAGGATGAAGGTGACCTCCCAGGAGGACAGATCCCTCCTGTCCTGTGCGTCTGAAACCGGATCTTCTCCTACTTTGCTGGGGAGGTGAAGGGTCTTTGGAAAGATGAGATGTGTTTGCATCTTTAGTTCCTCAAAGCATATGGCTAGCAAATTAGACCAGGATGTTCACCACTAATTTTTGTTCATGGTGCTTTTTTTTTGTTTTTTTAAAGACTTCACAGTGAGGGTGACCTACCCTGTTCATTCCACTCTCCGCTCATCAATGACTAATTCAATATAATGATTGATAATACTGTCAACAAATGGAGCGTGTGCTCCAAACACTTCATACATACATTCAGCCTTTTTTTTTTAATTCCAAAGAGGAAGGCGTAAACAGAGACAGCACATTGCTGCTACAACACAGTCAGGATGATAGTTACTCAAAGACACTGGACAGCTGTCACTGAGTAAAATATATCAGTGCCAACTCACTTTAGGAAATGTGCTTTCTGATAAGGCCTTCCTCCTCGGAAACTGTTAAGATACAAAAAACAACAGTGAAAGCAGGAGAGACAGATTATGATGACGAAGGGGTGTTAGTGATGGAAGCTGGAGCTGGTATATATCACATACATTAGAGCTTACAAATGAGTTAGAATTCCATGCAGTACATGTAAGCATATTATGTAACTTTGTTGTATTTTATCAAATGTTTGAAGCAAGGTTATATAAGGGATTTACAGCCCTGGTTTTCTTGAGGGCCAACACAGTAATGTGGCTTCTTTGGAGTGCTCACTGAAGCTGAAGTAGCCTTTGATTCTAATCAATGAAAGAGAGTGATGTGGTCAAACCTTAAACACAACAATAATCTGGACAGTAAATCTACAAAGTGCAACTTTGCATCGACGCAGTCTTGAAAGGCCCAAACACGATTTGCCATACGATATTATGCAATATTTTGTTGCCGTTTTTGGTTTTCTTAAGGAGTTTACACGTTTAGAAAGAAAACAAAGTGATAGGCATATACATAAAAATGGTTTGCTCCATATTAATGAATAAAAAGTACCCAAGAAAAAAAAGCTTTCGTTTCACATTTCTGACCACTCATCTTCAACATTGGTTCACAAATGTCTTCACACCCACAACATGGGTGATAACATTAGATACTGATTGTGGATTCATACAATTTTGATTGCAAAAAAAAAAAAGTTTGCATCTCATTTCAGAGTGTGTCTCAGCAGACAGCCGTGTCCCATCTCAGTCCTCGGGGGTGCTTGTTTCTCTTTTAACATCTGTCCGCTCCTCTACTTGATCACATGCACACTCACACTCTGCGATGTGTTTACACTGTATCACACACAGGTGGTACAGGTCTGCATGATGGGTGTGGTCTGGTGTTCGTGTTTGTTGGTACAGTGTTCAAGAGAGCTGGAGCTCTTTAAAGGGACAAGGCAGCGCTCAGAAGGCCGCCCGCTCTGCAGCACCCCCCAGCAGCACAACACGCGCAGGAACTCCTTCCTCATGTCCTTGCTGCGCAGTGTGTAGATCACTGGGTTAAGTGCAGAGTTCAGAGTGGCAAAGCCAAAAAAGATGTCTGCTTTGGAGAGGATGGGGCAGAATTGTATCCTGCAGGATGAATCTAGGAGTAGAATAGTAAATGCTGGCAGCCAGCATACAATGAAGACTCCCAGGACTATTGTGACTGTTTTCAAAAGGGAATAGGCCTGTGAGTTGGTGGCTTCCTGGTGGCTGGAGCGTACAATCAAATAGA
Organism: Ambassis agassizii; assembly: GCA_036025115.1. Taxonomy (NCBI): domain Eukaryota; kingdom Metazoa; phylum Chordata; class Actinopteri; family Ambassidae; genus Ambassis; species Ambassis agassizii. Next base: position 3,145 of record JAVQJX010151520.1, read on the forward strand.
TCTTCACGTAGAGAATGACAATAGAGAGCAATAGGAGGCTGAAAATGGTGACAACGAAGAGGATGTATTTCTTAGAGTAGAGCGGCAGAACGGCTGAGCATTCAGGGAGATTGTCAATGCAGTTCCAGCCGATGATGGGAAGTCCTCCGAGCAGGATGGAGGTGACCCAGCAAGCTCCTATCAGGAGGAACATGCGGCATGTTTTGGTGGAGCCGTACACCTTCACCTTTGTGATTGCAATATAGCGCTCTATAGCTATTGCTAACAAGCTAAAGACTGAAGCAGCCAGGGCTATAAAGGCAGTCCCTTCCCGGATGAACCACTGCACAGGCACCAGTTCAAAGGTCCGTGACCCAGATAGGAAAATGTTGGCTATGTAGGCAGAGCCTGCCAGCAGGTCAGAGAAGGCCAGGTTGCCGATGAAGAAAAACATGGCCGAATGGAACTTCTTATTGCGGCAGACGGAAATGAGCACCAGCAGATTCTCGAGGATGATGATGGTGCACAGGATGACGATGACAATGTTGAGGGCGGTGAGGTGTTTCTTCTTCTCGATGAGATCATTGATGTCCTCAGCGCTCATGTTCTTGGCGAAGGCGTAGTAGGAGTGGATCAGAGTCCGGTTGTAGTACTGGGAATACCTGCTCTTCATGGTGACAGGGTGGCAGAGCACAGCGGCTTTACGGCAAAGATTCATTCACACAGTGGAGTTGTGCAGAGCGTCCACGTCAATAATTACTGCCTTTAAGGAAAAGACAGGAAGAGGGTTGGGAGGGAGAGACTGCCTGTCCCACAGTCACGTCTCAGGAGCTCTATGTGGGTCACCTGCAGACAGAGAGAAATATCCCGGTCACCAATAAAGGAAATGTTGTTGCATTCATAACATAAACTGTGACAAAGCAAACATACATTTTTAGCACGCAAAAGTAAAATCCTGAAGGAAAACATAGTCACTTGGCAACAACCTGTTCCTCAGTCTGGAAAGTGGAAAGTAAACATTTTGCACTTGAACAAGACGCCACTGTAATGTCTGAGAGTCAAATAAGGAATGACGTCCCTGCACTGGTCTTACGAACGCAGTATGAAATGAAGGTAACTTTGCACTTGTGAACCTGCATCATCTTCAGGTAAAACAATAACCACACTGTGTGTCTGTGTGAGTCCTGGCTACTTAGACAAAGGAGCTGCGCTCACACTCTGAAGGGGGACATTCCACCGGCCCTGTCCGAGTGCTCGGCTGTCAACACATGGCATTGTTGTGGGGGAGCGGACCATTCCACTCCAGTGAGCCACCTCTTGAAACTTCAGCATAGCTTGTGGATCAGCCAGACCTCTTGATCCTGACCTGCCCAGCCACCCTCTTCAAACCGGTTCAAAAGGGCTGACAGTGAATCAAACAGCTACTCAAGGAAAGAATTGAGGTGGTGTGGGGTGGAGATCTGTGACCCACTTAAATTCATAAAAAAATCCTAGTTTTAAATGATTCTTTTCAATCTTTATATAAACAAATACAATATAACAGGGGCTGTAGCTCCAGGGCTGAAAACAAAGGAAAGTTGGAGTCTCTGGAAATCTAATTAGGTGGAGCTGGTGTCTTAAACCTGTCAAAAGTAACAGTATCCCTCTGCAGGCCAGCTCCTGGAGTAATTCAACACTGATGCTTCTACTGCTTGTCTTTGCTAGCCAGTTTGGCTAAAACAGGAGTGGAAACTGGGCCCAGGCCTTCTTCTCTTAATCAAAAAACCTGAGCGACTAAAACTCAAAGAAGCAACGAAGCCAATACAGCAGAGCATGCATGTGGAACGGCATCTGGACACAAAGGCAGGAATCTGAGACATGCCTATGACGTGCACACACACACACACACATAAACTGATAGACGCGATGCCTTTTCACCACAGAAGTCTTTTCTTATGACAGTTGCAAATCCAACCCTTGCATCACACAGTCAGGTTGAGCACACAGCTGCCAGCAATAACCAGCATACTGTTTCCTCAAGCAGGAACAAAGAACAATGGTCTCCTTCAGTGTGGATAGCATTGGCCTTCAGCCTTCATAATAGGACAGCATGCTTCCATTTGGCTGCTGTGACTGTATCATAGCAGGGATTTACTTACAGTCGAGCAGTCCCTTATCGAACTGTGCTATCAGGCCAGCGCCTCTCCTCCCCCATCCTTTTAGCTCTAATAATGGACACAAAGAGGAGGCTTGAGCTTGAGCACATGTTCCAGATGCAGCAGGGTAATTACATTACCCACACTGATAATGATTTTACTCATGGAAAAGTCTGCCTCTGTATGCCTGCTATGAAAAAAAGTGCTTGTCCTGCGTTTCATCATTACTTTCTCTCTCAGCTCAGCCAGCTCCTTCCATCTGTTGTGCAGACAGCTCGGTGTCCTCCTGTCACCAAGGAGTCAGTCTTTGGCGTCTGTCATCAAGGGATTTCGCTGCATGCGGGGAAACCTGACAGGCAGGTTTGCCTACAGCACTGTCTCACAGCAGCGCCGCCCCGCCCCTCTACCTGCCATGTGCCATTCACATGTTTTCACGGTGATTGGTCACTGGGAGAGCAGACTTCCTACTGTGTCACAACTCCCTTCATGTCTTCTCAAAAAAAAATGTGGCCTGCATTCGACCCAGCCATAACTGTCATACTTCCACAATAGACATAACACATTGTGACAAAAGTTGTCATGACATGACCGGCAAGGGTTCATTTCCTAAGTGAAACAACAGCAAAAACAAGACAATACAATAATTTCTGTATTTACATTACTGGTGTCAAAAGTAAAGCAAAACAAATAAAAATTTGAATATAGATTTTGCTTACATACTTTCTATACAACATTTAATGCAAAATATTTCATTTAAATTTTTGGTTCCAATAGAAAAGTTGTATTTCAGATTATGGTGTTTCTCTTGCACTGTAATGTAGGTGAAGGTGTAGAAAAGGTGTGATATCCTGTCTCAATTTCCCAGCAAAGCTTTTACAAGAGCAGAGTAGGTGGTGAATGGTGTCGAATAGGACAGCAAAAACATGTGACTTAAAGACAAAGGAAATCAAACAGCAAGCGTCTGCCACAGGATATCCTATCAGAGGAGAGATGCTATCAGAAAACCTGTCATTTCTCACAGACTAAGAATGCATAACATGTGCAGTTTAAATTGATCATGCAGCAGCTTTCAAAAGATGATTGAAGGGAGTGCGAGTGCGTTTGCTGCTGAAAGCTGTCTCTGGTTCCTTCCTAATCCTAAACAAGAGTGACTGATGGCTGCACAAAAGCCTCAGGTGTTTTTCCCAGAAACACCTGATAAGCCCCAATTAGTTGAGCGTCTGCTCACCAGAAACCAAGGCGACGCCAGCCCATTACACCACCTGCCACTTTCCCTGTTGGAAGGAAAAACACATGTAAACACCGACACAGTCAGTATCTCACATGATCACGTTTTTGACGGTTTATGTCTTGTTTGCACTACAGGTGCGTGTACGGTTTGTTCTTAGCAGTTTGTGGTCGAAACATCCTGTAACACATCTGTCCTTCACACTGTCTGCTCATAAGACGTTGTCGTGACAACACAGCCTCTTGTAACGCTCTGAAAAGGCAATGGCATGAGACCGTCTTTGTTAAGATGTACATTTTCCATTTTAAGAAGATTTAATGGCTCCCCGCGCCCTCTATGAGACATTATCTTTGTAAGAGAGGGTTGGTTTTCCCCACAGTCACATGATAATCCATCATGGATACACACAGAGCCTCTGCTGCATTGATTTGTTCTTTCCTGTGCCGTTTCTCCGCCATTAATATCATCTTAACTGTGACGCTTCTTTTGTTTTTATCTGCGAGCGAGACATCCTGCATCACTTGCTGAGACAGCGCCTGTTTGTGGACATGTGCGTGTCTTTTCTGAGCGTTTCAAGTGCAGCAAAACCAAGAGTAGGAAAATTTCATCTGTGAAGTTGTCTGAAAGTTTCCCCAGTCTGGCCGGTGCTGCGTTTGACACAATAAAAAAAACACAACTACCAACACCACAGTGTTTCACCACTGCTACCACACATTACAGGGGAAATGAGTGAACTGAAAGAAGCATACAGTTCTTCTCAACACTTTTCTGTGTTTGCTAATAGGGAACACAAGCCAGTGCACACATGGATGGATGTCTTTGCATTGAGCAGCCAGCTAACACAGGGATGGACTGTGTCCTCACAGCAGGTGGCTGCAGCCTCTCTCTGCTGCTCTGAGCCCCGGGCCTCTGTGTGTACAATCTTTTCACATCAGCACAGCAACACTATTGATTGTTTGGCAGTGATTTCCAGGAAAAAAGAAGCACACATGTTTCCAGTGGAAGGGGGGGCCAGCGGCCCTTCAAATAACCTTGGTCCCGTCACGCTCTGCGTCAGTTCAAAACACAGTTCTTACTCAGACTGAGCTTATCTTAAGCAGTCGCTGTTCCCTCTGTCACACTACAGATAGTTCTGAGATGAAACTGATGCCGAAAACATGATATAGACTTTTAATATACACGTTTGGTAACCTCAACTTCATAGGTTACCAAACGTAACCAGGTTCTACAGACATCTGAATTCATCTTTCAAGGATTCAAGGAACTTATTGTCATACAAGTTCACATTTACAGGTTTATGGTACAAAATTAGAACTCAGGTCCCGTTTTAAGCCATAAAAAGAAAAGTAAGTAAAGTAAAATAAAATAGACTGGATAAAAATCTAAATTAATGTGTATTCCCCTCTAAATAAAAAAAAAAAAAAAAAAAAACTAAAAAGAATAAAAGCAACCTTTTAAATAAAAAAAAAAAAAAAAAGGCCCGGTTTGCATGTGCAACATAGTCTAAGAAGTAGTCCGAGGTATCAGGTGCTGATGCATTACAAACACCGGAACTCACAGCAGCATGAGACAGATAGGCTGACACATTCTGACTGTGATTTCCTCCATTTCAGCACAGGGAGACAATGTTGATTTTGTTATTTTGAAACAGCCGTATCCCCAGGCTAACAAAGGTTTAAAAGGGAAGTGTGAACGAGAAGAGTCAAAATATGAGATGGGAGCCTGCAACATCTCACAGTTACTTCACTTGGAGAGGAACTGGTAAAGACATGTTTATAATGCACACAGACACATCCTTTTTTGGCACCAGACAATACAGAAGTATTCTTTATGAAAATGGGCCGTAACTGTGTGATGATATCAAATTAGGGCCAGAGAACAAAGAAGTTCAACGTAACTGACACACACTTCCTTATTGGTTATATTTGATATCATCCTCTCTCTCCCTTTGTCTGCCGTTATGCTAACACACTCATGCTCTATTAAAACCATATATAAGCTGCTGCATAATAGGGGGAGGTGGGGGTGTCACTGTCCCCAATACATCATATAATTAGGGATTACCCTCTTGCTCGTCAAACAGTTTGACAGTTTGGGTACAGCCTCCTCTGAGGCCTCCAATCTGTCAACACAGTTCAGACTGGAACAAAAAGTCTCATAGTGATCATTTTCTGTTTCCTGATCACAGTTCACGATCAGAAAAACAACTTTGCACCGTTTTGTTTATTGTAGCTGTTTGGTGTTGTGACAAGAGCTGGAGACAAAGAAGGGACATCATACAGCCTGAGGAGCCATAACCCCCACTACCCTCCACAAAAAAGGGAGGAGGATGGGGATCTCCAAAGGCGGCGCCTTAGAGGCAATTACTGTTATACGTTCACCCTCCAACCATTTCTGTCAACTTCAGTCTCATTTCCAAATTATTCATGTTTTTATATTGCTCTGCTTTGCATATTTCTTCTTTCATGCCGCTCCCTGATTGGCTCATCGCCTTCACTCCAACAACCCCTCCTCGCTTTGTATATTTTAAACTTAAACCACAGAGATCAAAAGACACGGCCACAAAGAGGTGATTAAAAGCACATCAAGAAGGATTTATTTAGCACACATCTGGAGGAGACATGTTCTTATAGCCCCTATTAAAAGACTTCATTACTGCACTAAGGCTCCGTGTTCTCACAGGACCTTAGTGATCAGAGCAAACAAATTCCTCAGGAAACCACCTTTATGTGTGACACAAGTCAACCACAAATAGAAATATTAGATGGTAAAGTGTTTGAGTATGGTAGTGTGAACCACATACCAGCCTTCAGAGAAACATGGGGCACATCTTTGCACTTTGCAATGCTTTGTTTTAGCACCTCATGTCCACAGAGTCAGATGCAATGCAGAACAAGAAGCTAGGTCGGATCTGGGTGGCAAGGTTCAGAAACCTCAAGAGTGAAGGCTCGATTCAAGTTTCAGCCACATCTGGCCCTCTCACACCTCCCTGTGTTCTTGTCTTTACAGTGAGTTCTCCCCTAATGAATGGCTTTCAATCCACTTTAGCTGTCCTTTGTTCCAGCTCCCTGCTCCTATTCTCCTCTTTTGCTAGACCTTGAACTCCACCCCTTCTCATGTTCTCTTCCCTGTGAGGATGCCGTGAGAGAAGTTGTTGTATGGCATGCCAATGAAACATGACAACATATATCAAAACACGTGTTGCCGTGTTTGTTCCGCTTGTTGTTGCAGTTCAGCGCGCAGAGCATCACAGGACACAGAAGAAGAGAAGCAAAACAAAAACCACACAATGATAATGTCTAACCCACTGAGGGCCACAAAGGCACCCTGATTGCCTCTGCCTTGTACTTGCTGATAACATAATGAATTGATAGAGGAGCTCCATCTCTCATTATGGTCCAGTATAGAAAAACATATCGAGACCCCTGGCAAACACAGATCCATTAAACATAGCCGTGTTGTTGGAGAAAAACCACGGTTGCCTGGAGAAGGAACACTGTTGTGTCCACACAGTCCTCAGCCATGTCTCAGGATTTTATACAAATTAAGAATTTCTTGCTTTGAAGCATGGAATTTACTTCTTAAAAGACTCTCTGGCCTGAACACATTATATAACATCCGTCTGTCCTGTTACAATCAGAATGTAAAGGCCTGTGTGGAAAGAGACCCAGGGGGATGTAAAGTTACACAGTTTAGGAGGGATACTCTGACTGTTTTATTTCCTGGCAACACAAGTATATTATTTTAAAAACAAAAGAACTGACAGGACATAACTTGGCTTTATACAGAGTCTGGATTGGAAAGATTTGCCAAGTGAAAAACAGACTGCAGCAACATGCCTTTTCAGGGAGAACAAGGCAACAACTTGACATCAAGTTAGGTGAGGCTTCCTCTGAAACAGACATGTCTGTGCAGAAACACATCCTCACACATGAACGGCACATCTAGAAACGACATATGGTCAGGTATTTGCTGGAAGGTTAAACATTAAAATGACTTGGTTAGATTTAAGTGGTCATTTCAAAGGCCTGGAAAAATCAAACTCCTGGTGATGATGGCCTGAGTAAACTGACCGCCATCATGACCAGCTTTCTGTTTAGCAGGACTCATCATGTCTTGGCTTGAGGTGAGGATAAACAAAACGCGCCATCCTTGAGGGTTTCTTTGTTTTAATTTTGTTAGTCATTTGAGAATCTAATGACAAAAAGAGCTGCTTATGAGTTCAGTTCCAAGCAAAGCCGATGGCTCCAACAGGCTCTCTGCTGGCTACACGGGGCGATTCAAACTCCAAGAAAACTGTCTCCTTCTAGATCTGGGGAGGTGGGGTTGTTGAAGTAATCCTGCTGGGTTTTCCAGCTGCACAAACAAAGCTGCCTGGATAACAAAGACTTCCAAGAGAGAAGAAGAAGAAAGAGGAGAAGGAGGGTCTCCAAAACCTCAGCATCTTCATGTGTACCTGCTCCACACTGAGCTCTGAAAATGACCAGAAATCAGGAAACCACGACATGACCACACTGATTAAGCCCACTGCTAGAACAGACAGAATGAGGTTGTTCCTACTCAGTTCATAAATCACACTGTACAACCTAAAAGAGAGGTTGCAAAGTGCTGCTGATCCCATCCAAAGCCACAGCAGAAACCAGAAACCCTGTCTTCAATCTGCTTGTCATTGTCTCTGTGAGATATACTGTATAATGGCCCTGCCTGAAAACCATTTTCTGCATTACTTCCAACTGGCAGCACATTGGAACACAGGCTGGTGCAAGCTTGAAATGTGAGAGAAGAAGAAGAAGAACAGACTTAGAAAGTGTGAGGAAATCCTGGCATGTTGCTACAAGCATCAGTGCCTGGTCATGGGGGGGGGGGTCTTATAGTTTGTCCAAGTCCTTCAAGTGGAACAGGAATGTAACAGGAGACTTTAAAGCTAATGGCTTCTTATACTCTGAGATATTTTTCTCCACAAATAATAAAGTTTATGTAAATATTTATGTAATAATCAGACCAAAACGGAGTGCCGTTTTGAAAAGGAGAAACAGTGTGTGCGTTACAAACAGCAAGAAAAAAACCTCTTTTCAATTGTGTTTACAAAATGGCTAAAACAGCAAAGATCGTCACATTTATTTCTCTGATCTGAGGCACTCCCAGCTCCTGGCTGTGAATCAGAATGCTACACGCTGTCAGCTGTGTGTTGTGACTTGTGCCGAACAGCTTGCGAACAGAAGGCGTTTATTTTGCTCCAGCTGCCACACCCAACCAAAGTGTTTTTCTGTAAGAAAAAAAGGGAGTACCAGCAAGAACTCCGAGCCAGCAGATCCCAGATGGCTCTCCATAGACCACCGTTAATACAACAAAAGACACACGCATTGTCTCCTGTTATCTCCTATTCTTTTTTTATGCATTGACCTCTGGCCAGTTTCATTTAACCAGGTAGAAGACGGGGCGCCTCGGGCAGCTCGTTCCTCTGATCTTCCACTGTTGTTGCCTGTCTGATCTGGCCGAATAAAGTGGTGAGCAAAGACAACAATAGAGAAGTCGACTTCCCCAAGGAAAACCCTTCTCGCTTGCTTCCTATTAGCGGGCCGCTCCCAGGCTTGAACTGAAACCTGAGCATCCTTAAGGGATCGACGCCACCCATTCCCGCCTTCAACCCCCCCACTGACCCATTCTACAAAAAAAAAAAGTCCCACAAATCTTGTTCCCACCGCTGAATTAGCATTCATTTATTTATCCACCCATTCACTTATAGATCTGTTTGTTTATTCAACTCATCTATTTGTCTTTATTTCTCACGCTATCCCTGCCTGTCCCCATTGAGAAGGGTCCGATTACAGGCCCACTGAGCTGGGTCAGCAACACACAGATCCTGAACTCATGATGTCATGGGCTGCTGGTCCGAGTACTCTATCATGAACCATTTTAAGGCTCCTCTATACGGACTAATAACATGTCTGCTACATGCCGGAGCTGGTTCCCCTTCAGCCATGTGCAAAGAACCATCCTGTGCCTGTATAAAGAAACACCCGACTCTGTGAAAGGCCTTTTCACACCCCACAACAAACCAAAGTTGCACAACAGCAGCAGCATCAATGAAGCTGTTGACAGAACCTTCAACGCTGCTGACCGTGCTTCCTCTCCACCTCCTACTGCTGATGTTATCAAGATGTTTGCTTAAATCAGGCTCAGCAGCGCCCACCTAAAATGACACATATTCTCGCCCAGACTCAAAACGGTATCATCACGAGCCGCTGTGGTAGTTTCAGTCTGCCTGCTAACGAGCAGCAGCACAGTGAGCAGGATAGAGGTTGATGGATGGGGAGGCTTTATCTGTTGCAATAAACATTAGTTCCTCTGCCTTATCATCTTATCTCTGTGTGACTTGAGGATTCTCCCAGGATGCTTGCTGGACTGCTGACACCTACGCATCCTCCTCTACAAGGATGTTAGACAGGATTTAAAGAGGGCTGATAAAGACATCTTTCATTCTACTTTTATATTAAACCTGTGACAACAATGTCCTGTTAAGACAAGCACAGCTCTGAGGAGCACATCACCAACCCCATGAGATTAACTCCGGTACACAGGGATAATGGGGGCTTTTGTCTTATTAATACATCCTTTCAATACAATGCCTTCTTTAGAGTGACGGATGAAC
>JAVQJX010151606.1:0-11014 GCA_036025115.1 Ambassis agassizii
AATACCAGAGATACCTCCTGGTCATGTGAAGATCTTTCACAGTTTTAAACTGCTTCACACTTTTAGTCCTAATCAATACTGCCTTGAGTTAGCATGAAAAAGCATTTAAAAAAACTTACATCTAGTCTTCCAACAGTACATGTGGAAACTGTACCTTTCTCTAGTTGCCTGCATGTTCACTTGTTTTGTCCATTGTGTTATTTTGTCATTTTTTTCTCACCTCTCTCGCCTGGTTGTCCGTTCTGGCCGTTACTACCAGGAAATCCTGGTCTCCCTGGTGGGCCCTGCTCGCCTGGAGGTCCTGGGGAACCCCTCCTACCCGGTTCTCCTGGTGGACCGGGTACTGTTCGGACCGACACCGATGACTGGACAGGGATTTGGTTCAGGATGGAGTTATAGCGAGACAGGTGGCCTTCATGAGGAAGAGGAGAAAACATGAGCTTTTCATTTTGAAAGACAAAAGGAGCAACAGGTCAGAAACACAAACACATACTCATGTTGACATGTAAAAATCTGTGATTACTCACTCTGGATGAGCTGTTCACAGACTTGCCGTGCGATAGCTCTTACAGCAGCTTGCGACTGCACATCACCCTGAAGAACAGACAGAGCTCTGAGCGTTTGACATTACACACACTGACTGATGACACTTCTACATTTGTGTGACCACAAAAGTATAAACTTCCAGACCAGTGGTTGATAAATTGAAGGGCGTGTGTGTTGTGGGTGTTTAATGAGCACACTCAACCTTTATTTCAAACTGACTCTTTTATATTTGTATTACTGAGAGCAGATACAGTGAGGAGAAAATCCTGTCAGACACTTTCATGCAGAGTCTTGTGCTAAACTGAGCCGCAGCAGGGTACAAATGTCCCCAACAGTTGATAAAATGAAGCAGAAACAGGAATTACAGGTTCGATTCACATTGGCAAAGTTGCATGTCTCTCAAGCCCTCGGCAGTGATGGTACTATGTCAGCAGAAATACAGACGCCGCTCAGCTGCTCCAACCATGAACACTGATTTGATTTGGTGTGCTCTAAATGACACTGACAGAGTGAGGGAGGAATAAAGTGAATGTTGTGTGCGAAAAGACAAACGGGGAAACAGTGACTGTGTTACTGGAGAGTAATGAAAATGTATCTAAACGAGGGTGTGAAGCATGTGAGTAAAAGTCAGAGGTTTAATGACAGCAGAATAACTGCATTTTTAAAGGAGAAATGAAACAGTAAAACGTGATTTGCTCTAAAATGTGTGAGTGCTATGACTTACTCTTTCTCCTTTATCGCCCTTTGTACCAGCAGGACCCTGAAACATAAAAACAGAATAAACAGACGACTCTGGTACGTCCTCAAGCGCGTCTCCTCTTCAACAGCCCCACCCCATTGTTTCCTCTTTGTGTCACATCATCCATTCTGATCAAACAGCTAGTGTACAGTAAGCATTTGGTGTTCTTTGTGTCTTAAAGATAACACACAGGGCCTGCTGTTATTGTACCCACGAACAGAGAGCCACATCTGGGCTTTTGGATGGAGCTCCCATTCTGCTATTGTCAACACTGTAAAGCACAGAGATGTGTATCAGACCACAATACACAGAGACCTGCCAAGCTTGTGCATATCAAGAGTGTAATGCATTATAATCCAGAGACAAATAAAAGACAATATTTCCTGGCTAGAGAACTGTGTGCTGATATGATAAATGTCAGTTTGATGTTGTTGCAGCTTTTGAATAAAGTCTTGCTTATCTTGGGGGGGGAAACGTCCTTGACCACCAACTGACTTGCTGTGTTTTTATCTGTGAAAGTGGGCAAAGAGGGATCATACGCACATTATACTGCAGATGGCAGAAAAGAAGTATTGCCAGCATTTGACACAGTCATCGAATGGGAGAGCAGGATTCAACAATAAAAGTCTGATCCTGGACGTCATCACTGGATCATGAGAGTCTTCTTGGGCACATAAATGTCTCCTATCTTATCACACAGATGAGGTGAAGCCAAATCAAACTCATGTAGGAGCCAAACAATGCTGTAACTCTCATAAGATTCCTTTATTATTCAAATCGAAACTATCTTCCCATTATGCCCTGTATATGCAGGTTCTGTCCAAAGTGCTGAGTCAGTGTTTTTCCACTCAAAATCTTTTACAGTTCATCTGCAGAGACAAGTATACTTACGATGACTTTACTGTTACTTCAAATGTGGACTGATAAAACAGTCAGAAGAAGATTTTAGAACTGGCCTCAGGTGGTTGAGTTGCTGGAAACCACATTCAGAGACATACTCTGTTCCAGGTCTGACACACATGGTCTCACCGATACACACTCAGGACATCACAGAGAGCGACAACAACCCCACAGGCCTGTGTGTACATCTGGTGGCAAACATGTGCTCTGGCTAAGATGAGCCAGAGAGATTCCGATTTGCATATAGACCTCAGCTACAAATCAATTTTGTTGCGTCTCTATTATAAAGTTTCATGAGTACTAATGTTGATAAATGGAGGACAACATTTCCAGATGCATCATGTTTGGGTTTCACATCACATGCAAGCATCTCTAAAAAGAAATGAAGCATCTAAGGTTTTATCTGCTTATGCATTAACTATGCACATATTCATACGGGTTTTGTGTTCTGTTTCAGAGAAGAGGCAGATGTGATCCCTCACTGTTTTTATGTGTATATATACATATGTGTGTTTGTGTGTGTGCTGGGGAGGGAGTCAGTGATTTATAGCTCTGCTCTGTGAGCCAAACTTGCTGCTGGCCTGCAAAACTGACCCCAGACTAGATTAGCTGTCACAAACATCACAGTATCATCTGTTCCTGTTAGCATTACACACACAGACTCTTGGAAGCAGAACCATAAAGAAATACTGTGCACAATACTGATGATGATCATACGATGCAGCCAATCATGCTAACTAAGTGAGTCATGATGGTATAAAAACAGGAAGTAGTGCAAAAGGTCATGTCCTCCTTTACAATGTTTAGTTGTGTCAAACTCTTTTAGATGGATAATGTGAGGGACAACAGTCACCAAATGACCTCTTATGAGTGTAAACCAAACATGCATTTGGAATTTCTAAACACTGCAGAGGTGTGTGAGGGTTGCTTAATGCAGTTCAGGTCAAACAATGAAACAATTTCTCAGCCTACATAGCATTAATTTAATTCCAATGTTCCAGAGGAAATAAAAACAAAACAGTCCCACTCACAGGAAGTCCTTGCTCCCCTTGTTGCCCTGTTGATCCACCAGGTCCTGTAGCTCCGGGCGCTCCAGGGGCCCCCTGAGACAAAGACACACAACCAGATAGTTAAATATATGAAGGACAAAGTCTGTGGAATCAGCACATTGACTGGATATGCCCTTTCACACATAGTTTGTTCTTATTGGAAATACTCATTTTTGTTCAGGATAAAAGAGTTTATTTGTGTCAGCAAAAATGCTTCAACATATTCATCTTGCTAGCAGAAAAACAGACCTAGAAGCATTCTAACTCTGAACATTGTCTTCCTCGTCTTCAACTCATCCAGTTGCTTACTGTGAATCCTCTCCACAATTACCTGCTCCATACACACACACAGGCTGAATCAGACATTACACAGACTCTGTAGTCTGGAGATGCCAGGAAGAAGTCTGCTTAATGACCAGATTCAGACATTTCACACACAGATCCATCTGAAACATTTCAGGGCTACAGTGCATGTGTGAAAGGAGCTTCAAAAAAGGAGACTGATGAGGAAGGAGGGTGAACAGAAGCACAGAGGATGCTCAGGATAAATAAGAACACAGACTTACAACAGGCCCAGGTGGTCCTTGTTGTCCCTGTGGTCCATTATTTCCAGGTAGACCCTAAAAGAGTGACAGTGAAATATGTAGTTACACTTGTGATGCTTGTTGAAAAAAATGTTTTTTTTTTCAATAGTTCAAGAGTTATTAAAGAAAGCAAGTCGGTGGTACACAGCAAAAATCCATTCAGGTGCATTCTTCCAGACTGTTACACACTCAATGCGTTCTACATGATGTTGTGGTTTTAAAAGAACATGCTCACATGAAACTGCAGCTTTCATTTCAGAAGCACTGTGGGCCAGCTTTCTAAATATATGACACATAATAACAGGATATATAATCACATGATGATGGCTTGCTTGTACTAATTGTATTTATGAGCCATTTGAACTGAACAAATACAGAGCAGTTTGGAACTCAGTATCCGTTTGTTCTGGAAAAGTGCTTAACCTGAGGTTCAGCTAATTCTTTCATTTCAGTCTGGATGTCTGCGGTCAGTCACTGAGGCTGATGCCCTTTCAACATGGACACTCCTAGTCCTCATTCAGCCAGACAGATGAAGACACAGCGTGTCAGAGCACAGCTCCTCAGACCCAAAGAATATACAGTATATATCAGGTTTATCTCAGCACAACAAAATCAAAGTCTCATAACATGAAATGTGCTCTTTGTGAAAACCCTCTCACAAAGAGCAGATACACATGTGGAGTATGAAGAATCTTCTATCTGTGAAGAAGTTTGTTGTGATGCTGGACAGCCTGGTGTCACTCTATAAATGGTCCCCTGTGACAGTAATATGCTCACTAAATATTTCAGATGTATATATATACTGTATATACTCTGCTAAAATAATATATTCCATCTCCTCTAACTAAAGTCAGCCCTGCTGTTGTATCTTGGAATTGGAGTAGCAACAGGTTTATAGTCATTTTCTATGCAAAGGGCTGTGAAGTGCAGTTTGGATGCATGGATCCAGTGCTGGACGATTCATAAGTCATCACTGAATCCCCAAATAAATATGTGAGCCAAAGCGATGGCCTTGACAAGAGTGTTTTTATGAGCCTGAATCTCAGAGAAAACCTGGATCAACTCTGCTTGGACCCATGTTAAAATTGTTCTGTGATAAGAGCCAATAGCAAAATAAAGAGTTATAGGTTTTCTTGATCCATTTCACTGTGATACAAACAGATAAAGAACCCAGGAGACACTGACTGTTGTTTCTACAGATCTACCAGGCTCCTGCAGCACGTTTAGCCAGACGCACCAGGCCAGAACCAGCGTGTTAATGATACAGTGTTACTGTGAGACCACAAATACAGCTTTGTACCATACATGCTACTATCTGCTGTAAATGGCAGCCCTAACA
Source organism: Ambassis agassizii (assembly GCA_036025115.1). NCBI lineage: Eukaryota > Metazoa > Chordata > Actinopteri > Ambassidae > Ambassis > Ambassis agassizii. Next base: position 5,158 of record JAVQJX010151606.1, read on the forward strand.
AGACCACTCTGAAAGAACATCCATTCACAGAAGCTGCTTCCTTTTCATAATCGCTCCATAATTACTGCTGAATTGGTTCTAATCTATTTTCTATATTGCTGTTTGATGAATGTTGATAGCAGAAATTGCTGCAGCAGAGATACCATCTGATGAATTGATTTTTATCAGGATTCCCACTGCTGTTAACACACTGAAAAAAACGACTTCACTGACAGATATGAGAGTTAATTCTGCAACAATTAAAATGCTGATTAGAGACATGTCCTGTGCTGCCTGGAAACTACATTATAAATTACACATGTGATTCTACAAATGTGGATTTTTTAATTACAAATATTTTTTTTAATTCAATTACAAATATAAAACAATGAATCTGTAGCATCCTAATGAAATATCAATGTGGAAGAGATGTCATATTCAATGCTACAAACAGAACATTTTCCCTGATTGATAGCAGCAAATAAACACATTAGAAATGTATTATTTCACCACTTAGTTTAGTCTGTAGAGTGAGTTTGATGGAGACACTGTAAAATTAGTGGGGATAGCATGTAAATATAAAGAGACACAATCTCAGGCCACCGCCTCTTTCATGTACCCGATTACTGGTTTAAAGCCTGGTCATCAAAATAAAATAATCCTTATAGTCAAACCTTTATAGGCTGTTGGCACTTATCAATGATGACATTGATGATGAAAACATAATCCTTCTTCATATTTCTCTAAAAATGGAGTGAATGTATTCTTTTCCCGCTAACAGTTCATGAACTTTAAACCCATCTGGCACGGTGAGAAGAAGGAAGGAAATGACATGACAGGCCTGAAAACTATGTATGACTTCTTCTGACAACTACCACTGAGGGGATGAGAGTCTGGACCCACATCAGCCAACAGACAGACAGCAGATGGATTATGTGCAAAGTCCTTCACCTCTGTAGGATCCAGGCCCGGACAAAACTCTTCTGTTGTCATATTACATTGCTGGAGAAAATTCCCTCCACCTGGTTGTGGACATGTTTGGCAGCTTTATTCAATACAACACTGAAGTACAATTTTAGGATACTTAACTTGATCTCAGCTATTTTTTTTAAGAAGATGTACATGTGTAAGATTTATGTAAGCTTTACAGCAGAGATTAAAAACCTGTTAAAATGTAATTAATAACATAAAATGTATTGCAGGGATGATATTCAAACACTGAAATAGTTGTGACTTTCTGCACTGCTGCCTCTGGCTGTGTATCTGTTTTGGCATTTACAGCCCAGTTGGGCATTGTAAGGCCTGAATCCACTGTCAGCATCCACTGCAGCCAGCTGGTATCACTGAGCATCATGAACGGGATCTCATTCATTGTGAATGTGCTCTTTTATGAATGGACATAAAACCAAACAGACAAACAGCTGCATGTTAAAATACTGAACACAGCTGGAAAAATAGATACTTCTACACAAACATTGCATGCCTTTGCTGCTGCACTTCTTGCAGTAGCTATGCTCATTTATAATATATTGTATATTGTACATTTTTATATTAAATCTTCCATTATTTATGTGGAGGATTTTCAAATAATGTCTTGTCACCTGTATCTGCTGTATGAATTTACTATCTGTAAAAAAATATGACAGCAAACAGCCCACCAAACAGTAAGCAGTACTGTAGCAGCAGTGGTGGTGTCAGTCCAGTATCTTACCCTTGGTCCTGGGGGTCCGTCTCTACCAGGTAAGCCGGGACTGCCAGGAACCCCCTAAACACACAAACACACAAACAGGTTTGAATCACAGCACACACTGACTGACAACAAACCGCACCAGGTAATCAACTGATAATGTGAACTTTTGTGATCATGGTTTCAGTCATGAAAAGTTTAGATTCCTGAAAATATGTACATACAGTACATAACATTTCCAGCAGGACACGCCCCCTTCTGCATCTTGTGATAGAAGTTTAGTTTGTTTACATTTTTACATGCACCTCAGATGTACAAGAAGTTCTTTTGTCAGGCTGTGCTTTAAAATACATCCCGCTAAAGGGTAATAACAGATCAGGGTCTCCTGTCTTGCTCAGCAATGCTTTGACAGCAGTAGACATAAATTAGATTTGTGGAGAGAACTGTCTTCAGACCCTCCGGACACAGACAGTCTTTGCCAGCAGGCGACCCTGCTGCTCCATCTCTTGCCCCATTTCCCCTTCAGCCACCTCTCTATGGGTCAACACACACAGCCAGCTCCAAAATATAGTCATAGCCTAAGTGTGGATGTGATTTATGTCTGCACTTCAGCATTAGTGGAAGGTCCATAAAACAGGACAGTTAACACTGTTAAAGGTTCTACAAATTACAGGACGAGGTCGCAGAGGACGGGCCTCACATGATTAACGATGTGCTGTCGTTCAGACGTTTCTCAGGAGATCTGCATGTATCCTGTTACTTTCTGCAAGAAGCTTCACATCTGCACCAAACAGAAGGTGTCTATTAATTAAAACTGCAAAGAATTTAATTATAATAAATGAAAAGATACTGACAATTAAAGGGGTTGTTCCAGACTGATTTTTTTCTTTGGAAATTGTGCACTGAAATTCTGAAAATTGGCCTCTGACCTCAAAATACTGCCAAAACGTGAAAAACAAAGTATGAAAAAAAAATTATATTGTTTTCACCATTTTTATCAATCTTTTCTCGAGGACTGCTGAGTGACACTGTACACAAAGTGGAGCATCAGTGGTTCTCTTGCTTGGTCACAAATACATTTGTATAGGAGAGGACCAGCAGTAGCCATTCTCATATTTCCTTCATACTTTAAATGCATCTTCTCTCCACAATGTGCAGATGAGCCGATCACAACACATTCTCTCTTTGTATACACGATCATTAAGGTCAAAAGACGGACCAACCCCACAAAACCGTCACTAAAAACTTCACCTCGACCATTTTTCTCAGCTATCATCATGTTAACGTGATGTGGACAGGCGGGCTGGTTTACACAGACTAATACATTATAGACAGAAGATGAGACATTGAAGATATTTTGAGCAGGAAGGCCAAATAAATGAATTATCCTGCTACTGATTCTGATTCAACACAGCAGCCTTGGGATGGCTTTGCTGCAGAACACCACACAACCACACACACACGCAACTCTACAGCTCCGAATGTCCTGCAGATTAAGTGATGTGTGGGATGGGAGGCTAAGAGGAGCAACCATAAACATCTGCAGAAGATCTAGAAGGAGACCGAGTGTAATTTATTGCACCACACACACACACACACACACACACACACACACACACACACACACACACACACACACACACACACACACACACACACACACACACACACACACACACACAAAACAAAAAGTATTGCTTGATAACACAGACACACTGATAAACAGTATGAAAGTGAGAGATGAGAAAGATGGACACACACACACAAACACACAGACTTTGCTATTCATTGCAGCAGCATTTTTCACTGTCAAATTGGAACAGAGGTGGAGGGGATGCTGATGACGAGAGAGAGAGGGAGGGAGAGGTAATTGATGCTTTAGAGGCGTGATATTCTCTGTGGTCCCTCATATATTACAACAGGACCCTGGAAGCTACAATATTCCCCCACTGAGCTATACACACACACACACACACACCCATTCATATTCCTCTCTCTGACAAAACACATTATTACTCTGTAACATAGTGCAGCACCGGGCAGCACTGCCAGCTTTTATTAATAGGACTATGCAGGGAGAGAGAGAGAGGGCGAGATAGTGCTGCATCAGTTGCAGTTCAGAGACTAGTTGCTTTCACCTCATGAGAATGGCTACTGCTGGTCCTCTCCTATACAAATTTAAAACAACAACACAAACAACATTCAAACAACCAGAACAGCAAATATAATTGAACATTTAAGTCAATCTTACAGAAACACTTTTACAATTAGACAAATATTGTCATTATTAAAGTTAAAAGTAAAGTAAGTAAGTAAAATCTATCACTGAAAATGATGGAAATAATGTGTAATAATCCTCAGTAGATATTATTGAAAGAAGTTGGCTGTGCCTTCATTGTACAGTGTGATCTGAATGCACCAGTATGAGCAGTGACTGTAACAAGTTGAGCTTGGTGGTGAAGACAAAAACATGTAAGTGCTTCTTTTTCTCTCTCCAGGAGCTGTCTCTCAAAATGAAAACTTTTGCACTGTCAGCTCCACGTGGAGAGCTTCACTGCAGCTAAATCTGCGTGAAATGAATTTAAAATGAGTTCATGCACTCATTCTCTAAAATGCAGTGCCACCATAACCAGGTAAACAGGTAGCCTTTATCCCATACAGGAAATATAATTGGTTGACAAAATGAAGAAAAGAAGAAAAGTTCTTGTTCTGAGTGAACACTGAGTGAGAATCATATTATTTGAACTTCAACAGTGGCTGATACACAGATAAATATTTCAACCTCCTGTTGGATTTCTTCCAGCGGGGCTGAAGTTGTACTTGTGTTCATTTTAGCTGTTCAAGAGTTTGATAAAAGTCTGTTTCACCAGCAGGCAGAGCTGCATCAGGATCTACTGTAAGAGCTTTTAGGGATCCTCTGCTTTCAAAACATAAATCACTTAAAAGTAATTTCAGCAACAAATCTGTGACAATATGAGGAAAAAGTTATTTTAACGGTACACATTATGGTTTTATGTTTAAATATGATGATGGGGTTGTCATCCAAGGTGGTTAAAATATATTGAAAAGAATTAGGAGAATGATCTGTCAGGTAGCACTGCGACAATAATAAAAATGACTGTGCAGTGCGTTCAGTGAAATCCCTTAATGACAAATTTAATCTTTAATTTACCAGTCTAGCTGAAAAAAAAAACATAAAACAGATTTATGTCCCAAAACAGATGAGCTGAAAGCACACATTCACCCTCACAGCTGTTTTCACTGAATTAGACTGATGAGCTCTCAGGGTCGTGTGTGTTTGTGTGTAATTTAGTGTTTATGTGATCATGGAGACTTATGTCCGTCTGGGGAGTCCTCATAAATGAAATTTAAGGTGATGAATTTAGTAGACTCTGATTTCATGCACATACAACTTGACAATAGAATCACTCAAGTTTAATCTGACAAGAATTAACTGAACAAAATAACTAATGTTAATGAAACGTACAGTATACAGGCTTCAGACTGCCAGTCCAAATCTGCTTTATGGAACAATCTTATTTGTTTTACAAAGTCACATTGTATGTAACCTCTGAGACTCAGACACTCTCTGGATATTCAAGATTCTCATATCAGATTTCAAGTGTTGACAGCTCTTCAAAACTAGAGCAGAACTGTACATTGTTACCATAGCAACAGAAGCAGATAAGCTAACACACAAATCTGATCTGATCGACTAATAGTGAGTCTTTCCAGAAGTTTTGGTCAATGTTTTTCAACAGGTTTGTTGGAAGCTATTACAATATTTTTATTTAAAAATATTGAGTCCACATTTATGACAAAATGTTCATACAAACGATCTTCTGCTGGTAGCGCAACACTCACTGTCCTTGCTTATGTCCAGGTCTCTCAGCACAGCACCATTAAATGAATTCAGTATTACCTCTGATTGGTTCACTGCTCAATAATGAAGGTGCTCATAATGATTATTCACATGTCAATGGTTTCATCAGACTGCCCTGTTGTCCACATGCACGTGTGTGTGTTGGCAACAAAACAGTCCAGACGCACACAGAGCACTGTTTTCTGTCTCCCTCTAACTTCATACACACACAACTATATGAAAAGCTGCTCATTTTTTAATCACTTCTTATCACTTTCACACTGGGAAAAAAAACCTGGTTGCTTTTCTACCTCAAAATGAGTTCATCC
>JAVQJX010151623.1:0-14438 GCA_036025115.1 Ambassis agassizii
AAAATAACATGTCTTAACAGAATATCCTGATCTACATGTTTGGATCTGAAATAGCATTTTTAATGAATAAAACATCATATTTCATGTAAAACACCACATTGTTAAAAGTTCTCTATAAAGAGGGAAAAGAATTCACAATGCCATACAAAATACACTTTTCCACCTAACTGAAAAGAGCTGATTTGCATTTATGTCTTGCATGTTTTGCCACGGTAGCTTTGACCTTAACAGAAAATAATAGCAATCATTGTTCTTTTAAAATTGCATCATACAATGTGTGAGAAAGAAGAAAAAAAAGTGAAAAGTTAGAAACCATGAGGTTATCTTCCAATCATCCCCCACTCACCCACCCTCACCAAGAAAGTGCTAATTGAGCATTAAACAATGATTCAGAGCAAGCTAATTTCTTTCAGGAAAAAAATATATACTGTATGTTATATATCAAGAGGCTTCATGTACACCACGTTAAGACAATGTGTTTCATACACAGTTATCCTCAAAAGTGCTTGTTGGAGTCTGAGCAGACTAGAATAGAAAATAAAATGTACAGTACATTGGCCACATGTTAGCTGTGTGTTATGTATACAAATGTACATTTAAAATTAATGTTATTTTATAGACATTCCTTAACTTTAAAATCATATTAATAAAATCTGTTAAATTACCTTGTCATCCCTTGTCATGTTAATTAGACATTAAATAAAACAAGTCAGCCATTTTGTCCACAAACATGCTTCTTACTGTTATTTTTCAGATCTTTAAATTTAAGACAATATTTGCATATGATTCATTTGTTCCCTTTGAGTTTCCCCAGTGATGCCGACAGTATGATCCCCCGTGGCAGCTTCACTTCACACTAGCAGCTCCTGAAGGTTAAAACAAACACTTTCAAAGCAACAGTCTGTTGGTCTGGCTGAGGATAAAGTGCAGTTCCTTTGGCCCCGATGTGGAATCAGATAAAGACTGGTGGTCGGACTCACTCGTAGACTCCGGCCTCTGATCTCAGTGCAGAGTGATAAAAAGCCTCATGACCCAGAGCCTTGGACAACAGTCTGTGCCCACGGGGAGACATGCAGCCCTGGCCAGGCAAATATCCTGCCATAGCTTTGCCAGATCTACTGGGTTTAGGTCTGGGCGCTGCGTAATACCCCTCCATGTGGTCATATTGTGTGGGTCTGACTTTAGTGCTCTGAGTCCTTCTGTTTAGTTGAGAGGGGAAGGATCCCAGATGTTCAGGATCCAGAGAGGATTTGGCTTGGTAATGATAATAGTGACGATTTTCTCTGGTGCTCTGTGACCGCCCGGGTCTCCTGAGGATACTGGGCTTCACAAAGCCAGAGTAGCTGTTGACGGCGCTGGTCATCATTAATCGATCCTGGTCATGACCCCGTGTGTGGCTCCTGTCGTTGTGCTCGATGTTCTTGAGGTTGGTACAGCCTCTTTCTGGGAGTGAGGGGACTTTGCGAAGTGGTGGCTGCTGCGAGGAGCTCTCTTTGATTTGAATCCGTCTGGATGGCCCTGAATCCGCACTCGGGCGGTGACCATACAGCTGCCTGGTGACCTCGGGGTCGGCCTGCATTGACTTCGGGGAGGTCGGTGATGTAACAGCAACGTTTTGGCTTTCCACTCTGTCAGCAGAGAGGAGGCAGGCGTTTCCGGGGTCTGACTTACTTCTCGTGTGCACTATGTCTCTGTGTCTTGCGTCAGTTGGTGAGACTGGACTCTCACAGGGAGACACAGCTGGATACGTCTTTTTACGTCTGGATTTACTCTCCTGTTTGGCTGGTTGATAAACGATTCGTTCGAAAAGCTCTGCGTCTCTTGCCTCATACACAACAGTGTCCCTGCTCTCTATGTAGAGCTCTCTGTTGACAGGAGGGACACGGTGTGGAGAATAGTTGCAGTAGTCTGATTGTCCACTTTCTCTGGTGGAACTCACGGTGTAAGACTGATTGTGTTGGATGCCACTTTGTCGGTACGGCTCCACATAATAACGGGAGCCATCTGCTGGGTTCATATCTGAGTAGGGGTTATAGTGGTAGTCGGCGTGTGTGTTCTCAAACTGTCTAACAGGGTGGAGGCCAGTCTGGATCAGCCTTTGATAGGGTACTTCCTGGCTTGTTGATTGTTCCACATAAAACATGGTGTCAGGGGGCAGGACGTCTGCCTCTGCCAACTCATAATGACTAACCTGAGGGGCATGGAAGGAGCGAGCCCTTCGGATGGCCGGATGCCCTCTGTCATCAGACCTCTGCCACTGGCTTTGTTGCCTGATAAGGTGCTCATCTTTACGGTAACGTCTGTACTGAGGTGACAAAGGGTGCCTTAAACCTAAAGAGCTGTAGCGGCTTTCAGACGACTGCCTGTACAAGCCCCTCGGACCAGACAGGTGAGGAGGCAGAGCGTCAGGCCGAGGGCAGCGAGATGCAGGCATTCGTCCTGCCTGAATCGGCCTGTGATGATGAGGATTACTGTAGACATCGTCAATCATGGTCACAGGTCTGTCCTCCTCCAGGCTGAAGTGATGGGCCGAAAAGGGCTGTAATGGACGTGGAAAGACCTCCTCAACAGAGGCAGGCATGGAGGTCTCTGCCAGAACAGCACGGAAATTAAAAACATTGATAGAGTCTGTGTTGACGTATACAGGAGGAGTTGATGGGCTCTGAGCCGAGCAGACAGGCTGAGTGGGTGTTGACACACCAACACTCTGATAGGTGTGCTCTTCCTGCGTGACATCTCTGAGCTCTTTTTCCTCCATGCGCTCCTTCCTTTCTGTGCTGCCTTCATCAAAACTCCCTGACCCAAGCGGGCTGACATTAGGGGTGAAATTGCACATGCTGTCCTGTCCGTCAGTGACCTGTAGCGGATCTAAGCAGAGGTGTGAAGGCGGGAAATGAACGGGATGAGGGTAGCGGTGGGTCTCCTCAGGGCTGTGTGCGGATGTTTGCCACTGGGAAACAGAGGAGACGTGCGGGCTGCAGTACTCCTGAGGATATACTTTGAGATCCAGAACAGAGGGCCGGGGCATTCTGTCCTGCGAGTGAGATGCTTCCTGTCTCTGGAGAGGATGCAATGGGATGTTGGTTCTTCTTTGCGAGCCGCTGCTGGCCTTCTGGGCAGATTCGGCCAGCGCCAAAGCCAACTTGCGTGCAGCACTCGTCAAGGGAGGGTGGCGAGGGAGAACAGACACTGAACTCATAAGTCTATCTGTTCCTGGGGAGGGATAAGACAAACAACACTACAGTATGACAGGACAAACAAAGCTATGGTAAGACATGATGGGACAAGACACAAAAGCTTTCATAAGAAACTACACATTGAATTCTTATTTAAATAAATACTAACTACGGTTATATATAGTATGGTGGTTAAGAGTGGTGGCACTGACCTGGATCAGGCAGGTTCTGAGCAGACTGAGTGAGGTCGGTCATGGCTGACGCCTGGCTCGTTGTGCTGAGTGGGCTGCTGTGCTGATAGGATGCTCTCAGCTCTTTTCCATCTGCTGCTGGAGCGTCGTGCTGATGCACACGGGGAGATGAAGAGGGCACATAGGCAGATTGAACATCTGCCTGCGTCTTAAACGATTTCTTCCTGAGTTTGGGTGAGAGCTGCTTGGCGTTAACCTTCTTCCCACCTTTACAGAGGACTGGGCTCATATCTGGCGACCCTGAATGGCTGATGTTATTGTTGGGCGAGGAGATGGGCTCTGACTCACTGGAGCACCCCACGCTTTTCCTCCATTTATTGCCATCTTTGCTGAGCTGTGGTCCAGGTGTCGCTGAGGGTGGGCTGAACTGAAAAGACATGGGATCAAAGTCCAGTGAAGAGATGCCTGCAGCCGGCGGGAAAAGGTCGAGATCATCCTCCTGGTGAGGCGGTGAAGTGTAGGCTGCAGCACGAATGCAGTCGGCACCATTATGGCTCTCTTTTAGTGGGTGGGTTCTGCGGTCCTCTTTGATTCCAGTGTTGCGTAGGTCATCTCTACTAATGGCAGAAATGGCCTCACTAGTTGAACGAGGCCTGAGGGGACGGTAATTTGGAGGTTCCCCTGAAATGGAAAAAAAAATATTTTTATGTTTATATTTGTATTTATGACTTTTTATTTGTGCACAGTATATCTTTACCTTCTAAATTGTGCAGAGAGGTGAGAGACTCTTCACTTTTTGTGGAGCGCAGTGTGCCACTATCGCCTCTTCCACCTGCAAAGGATGAAATAAATAAATTATGGCAACAACACATACACATTTTAAGAAATGTCAGTAGAAAAAGCAGTGTAAAAAAATATAGAGGTGCAGAAGCGGTAATGGTTTTTTTTCACTCTTGCTGTGTGGAAGCTGACCTGGCAGTGCAATGCTCTTTATCTCATTTGGCTCACTGGGGTGCCTCTTAAGTTTACGTTTGGACACAGAGTGGGACTTGCCCAGGTGGAAAAAGGAGAGCCAGTTTCCCACAGGAGACTTCTTGACCTTAGCAGGAGGCCGCTTCCCACTGCAACACAGACACAAATCACCTTTAGGCACTTGGTGCTGTTAACAGTTGCCATACTCAAAAAGAAAGAAAAAAAATATTACTATTGATAATTATTAGATTCATATATTATTGTATATTATTATATTAAAATCTTTGAGAGTCATGAGAGTTAAACCAGCCATGACCTGGTTTAACCCAATGACAGGTTTGAAAACATTCAACAGAGCCAGTAACTATAACAAATCATCAAGGACACATCTGAATTTCTACTGTCTTATGGTCCTTGAGCGCATTATGTCCGACGCTGAAAAGCCAAACCAGCAGACATGTAACAAAAAGCAAAATGGATTCAGATGAGAATAATCACAAAGGACTGTTGTGGCGGCCTGCAGACCTACCTCTCCATCGGGAGCTCAATGACTGTGTGGAACTTGCCGAGCAGAGCTCCAGGTCCCTCCCCGACCTCGATGTAGTCGCTGTGTGTGAGACATGGTGTGGTAGCTGGCGAGCCCAGCTGCGCCTGAGTGCGAGCCTGAGCCTCCTCCAAAGATAGCAGTTTAGTGGACGGGGAGCAGACCATCAAGGACTTCGGTCTGGATAAGGTGTTGTTGCCTGAAGTTGAGAAAAGTATGTCAAAGATGCATTTTGTTCTTTATTATTTTCTGTTTAAGGCTCATATGAGGAATGGGCATACCAGTGCTTTCTCTTATAATGGCGTTGAGCTTCGGGCTGAAGAGGGTCTCTGTGTTGTTGAGGATGTATTCCACCACTACCGACTGGATACGCACCTCCATGAAGGCTGCTGTGCCGCTGAAGCAGGCTGACTCAATCTGTTTGGATCTGAAACACAGACAGTTATAGAACATCACGACCTATTTCACTGCTTCAGACCACTGAGACGTGCCCCAGTTCACTGTCATAGAAAGGCAAGGAAACGAAGTAGCCATGCTAACGGTGCAGTGCTCGTCACCTGAGGAGATTAGGGGCCCAAACAATGGCAAGGTTTTTGGTGTGCATGTTGGTGATCGAGCTGAAGGTGGCCAGGCGGGAGAGGTGTCTCATGAGGAACTCCAGAGTCCTGTAGATAGAGAACAATTTGAATTATTGTTAATGTAGTGGCATATAATAAAAACACACTGACCCAAAATCAGTAAAAAAAAAATAGTAAAATTTATCTAACTCAGTGGGTTGTAAAAAATGTGCTTCAATTGCATCAGACATCAGAGACGTCTCTGTAGTTGTGTCTTATTTTTCCAAGGAATCCCATTCCCCCTGGAGCCAGCAGGGTGCAGCAGTGAGCTTTGAGGCTGACCTGTAATGTGGAGGAGGCAGCTGCTGGATGACGTTGTGGATTTTGACTAGCCTCTCTTCATCTGTGGCTGCAGACACGGCCTCCTGCAAAGAGACAAAGAATAAAACGCACATCAGTGCGAGGCTGATAATCAGAGCAGAGGGAGTTGCTTTAACATCCCTGCTCTCTTCTCTCTTTTTTTTTTTTATCCCTTTTGTATTCGGAGCAGCCAGTAATCTGCTAGTCAGTTTTAGCATGCACATCCCCTGCTGTTCCTAGAAAGCTCAGCTTATTGCAATGCAATTACCCCATTTTTAGCAGCACTTCAAAATGAACTTCTATTCTTTTGTTATCGCAAAGAAACTGAAAACATGTCACATTCAGATTTTTTTCTGACCACCAGCACAAAGCCAGGTCCCGTTTCTATCCTGCACGCTTCAGCTAGGCCGCTCTGGTTCTTACTGAGAATCTGTCGTAGAGCTGGTAGGTGAGCAGAGGGTTGGGCAGCTCCCTGAAGTACAGCTTGCAGAGGGAGCCCACCGAGTGGATATCCTGTCTGAAGACGTCTCTGCTCAAGTCTGGGATCTGCTCTGAGTCAAACTCATGCCTACACAGGGACAGAAAGAAGGAGAACAGAGTGGGAGTCATCCTACTATCCATCTGTCAGTATGACAACACAAAAAACAAGGAGATTTTTAGTTTCCCTGCCAGAATCCATTTCTTTGAAATAACAAATATAAACTCCTCACACTCTGATTAGATTCTGCTTGTTGAGAGGAAAAAGATCAACACCTTTTTATTTGTTGTATTTCAAAATTTAATGTGACAGTCAATTTTTTTGCCCCAATCCTTTTGATTGGCTGTCAGACACCATCAGGGGTTTGTTTCACAAATTTCTCCCAGCAAGCATAAAAAAGACAAGAAGACCATTACAGCTGCACAGCTTGAAACTAATTGTATTTGATGGATTTCAGGAAAACTGACACTCAGACAGCAGCTGTCTGTAGTGAGCTCTACAATCACAGCTGTTGTGTCAATGTTGTCTGTATATTTCCAATTACTGTGTCTTAATCTGAAACAAACTTACACAACTTGTCAGACGTGAGTCACTAACTCAGTCCATGAATAAACACACATAGACATGCTCAGGCTGTTTGAAGAAGCTTTTAAATGTTTGGCAGGAGTCTCCTACTGCTGCTCAACCTGAGGCAAATGTTTTGGTTTTTGGATTTTATTTCAATATTATGCACAAACCAAGCGCAGACCTCAGTTTCTGGATGTTGGAAGAGATCCCAGAGAGTCTGTAGATTCCATCCACCACTCCAAGTTTCTCTATGAATTCAGCACAGCTCTTAACAACCTGTGGGACTGCAGGAGACAACAGACAGTCAGGCATTTCATATTAAATTAGGACACAAATAAATCTTTACTCAGTGTGAGAGAGCAGTTCAGTTTCTACTTTCTCTTTATGCATCATCTACTGCATTTGTGATAAATGTGCCAGTATGTATTTCTGACGTGTTTTTGCATAAATGTCACAAATGGGATATGTGAGATTCGAAATAAATTCAGCATTCATTATAAGAAATGAAGCTGATGTGATAATCTAGTATTTAACGGTGAGAAACTTTCAGCCCATTTCATCCCATTTAGCTTGCAACCAGTGAATGAGTGGTTAACAACACGTGTATGTTTTGTAAACATAAAAGTAGAGCCACCAAGTGTGCTCCCTAGGAAAAAGGATACTGAAGGAGAGGGATCGAGGAAATCTCACCACAAATGAGGTTAATTACGTAGATCAGTCACATGACTGGGTATAAAAAAAAGCATCTTTCATTGGTAGGGGGTGCTAGGGCAGATAGTTGAACTAATGCCAAATTTCTTTCCATTCTGTGCCACAGGATAGAAAGCTTTACACAGGGATCTCTGCTGAAGAACACTCATTGGAATTAAGACTCACCTGCTGCAAGTTCAGCTAAAAATATTAACTGCCAGCAGACAAGTGTGACATACAAATAAGAAGTAAAAGAATTCGCTGTAGAAAATTTTACCCTCATGTCCCGAGTTGTGGAGATGTTCCCCCAGGTCACAACCAAACACTCGCTCTCGGAGGATGCCGCGCTGCCGGAGCTTCTGCGGTGGCGGTCGGGACTTCATAAAAGTCCTCAGGAACGTTACCAGCTTTCCATGTTTCTTACACACTGATTAAGATAACACACACACACAGAAAGAACAGCCACGTTAAATCCATCTGACTCACATCCTGGGAGCAAGTCTTAAATAAATCATCAAGCCCTGACACACACAGTGAAAAGTACCTGGCTTTGGCACGGAGCTTTGAACACTGGGGGGAATCTTGTCATTTATCAGCTCAACGCAGTCGCAGGGGAAGAAACCAACCTGCAGGAAGAGAGAGGAGAGAGACTGAAGAGGAGACAAGTGAAGGTTCCGAGGTATGGCGGTTGGCATTTAACAGCAGACTGTTAGGAGGTGAAGGTGCAGAAGTAGGTCAGGAAGCATGAAAGCTGCCTCAGGCTTAAAAGTGCTGGTTTGCATTGTTGTGCCAAACACTGAGCGTGATTTTAAAAATACAGGGTGAAACTCATGCAATATTAAAGACGAACAAATAGGAAGAACATCAACTCCCAGGACTCCCAAAGAAGTTGTACGAGCTGTCTCCACTGGCTATGGAACCAACATAAGTTTTCAGTGTTTACCATGATGATGTCTTGTTTCCAGATCACACTGCTTTTATGCAGCTCCAAAAATGGAGGAGAAGTTTGTTCAAAGTGTGTCAGTCTCTCCAAGCTATGACATGTGAGGGAGTGGAGGGAGATCAGACAGAGCTGTGTGGAAGTGGTGCCTCACTGTGTGTGAAAGGGAGGCATTTTATGTCTCTGAGCTGGCAGTGATGGTAGGAACAGAGTGAATCAGCATTCTACATTCAACATTCTAAGACACTTGCTTGTTCGCTTTAAGTTTGTGAATGAGCAATGGCATCATTAAAGTGCTAAGATGAAGCACTCTGCAGCACCTTGGCAGAAAAAAAAACTTTTTTACCTGAAAGCCATGCTTCCCTCTCCACCAGCCTGTGCCTTCTTCTTTTGGAGGCATGTCGATGACCGACACAATGTCCCCCACCTGGATCACAATAATAGTGATGATGAGTCTGATCACACCCAGCACATGTAAAAGCATCCGCTGAAACACTTTCATACACTTTATATAATAGTGGTTTACCTCAAAGGTTAATTCGTCTGTGGCCTGGGCCGTGTATCGTTTGGTGACGTGGGCAGCAGCGATGGCAGGGACATTGATGGAGGCTTCTTCAGACACCAGCAGATGGTTGCCTTTGTTGTCAATCTAAAAATAAAAAGTAGACATGTTTAAAGACACCAAAAAGCACAGATATTTTATACTATGATTGCACAAGTCAATTCCTGCCATAGGAGGAATTTAGGTCCACTGAATGTTAAAATCTTACAGTCATGTGAACATAAATTCACAAAATAAATAAAGGTACATACTAAGTAATACTAATACTACTAAGTGAGGCCCATTCATGAGTTTTTTTATTATGAGGTAGAGAGATTTACACAAGTTAGGTTTTAAGATTAAAAATAAATAGTTGGCTGCCATCTGGGGTGGCAGTAGCTCAGCCCATAGGGCATTGGACTTTGAAGCGGAGGGTCGCCGGTTCGAGTCCAGCCCTGGACACATGGATGTGGGCTGGTAGCTGGAGAGGTGCCAGCTCACCTCCGGCAAGTTACCGCTGAGGTGCCCTTGAGCAAGGCACTGAACCCCACCTGCTCATGGCTGCCTGTGGCACTTGTAATTTCCCTTCGGGGATCAATATAGTATGATTCTATTCTTCTTCTATCTAGAAAACCCAGCTTTTCAGAAAGTCATATGTTTTCAAAAAAAACTATTCCTTCAGGCCGTCAGCTTATCAATCATCCCTATAGTATAGAAAACCTGTGATAGGAAGACCTGATACCTCCATCCATGTTAGAACTGGACCACAGTTGATCTTGTTATCAGCAATGGCAGAGAAGCGGGACAGGTAGGTTGCCAACATTGTGGATACAGTCTGAAAGGACACAAAAAAAACCATCAACACCTTCAAACATCAAAAAGTTGGAATCATGATGGATCTGTGATCTCTCTTATTCATAAAACAGCTATGTGCTACCTCCACAGTGTCGTTTATTGTGTTGTGTCGCGGCAGCTCGGTGAGCTGGGAGTAACGGCGGTCATAGATACACAAGTGGAGGTGTTTGTCTAGAACACGGAAGTCTTCATAGGATCTCTTTACTAGCCAGTTTCTACCCTGGTGGAGGAAATAAGAGAAACTGAAGGTCACCTAAACAAAGCCATACCTTGGCAAAGCAGCACAACTGAGAGGATTACAGATAACATAAACATATACATGTGGAAACATTAGGGACCAAAATCAGGTAATATGATAAGATAAAACATCATCAGTCTGAAATGTATGACACACATCATCACATGATGAGGATGTTAAAATGAAACAAACCTCATAAATATTAAAAAGTCAAAGAGCTGTCAAAAGTGAGTCTCTTTTAGGGATTCTTTGGATCTGTGCCATATTTTTTCTTGCTTGTGTTGCATTTGCATCACGTTTGTTTGTAAGGTGTATTGAAATGTGTACACAGTCAAAACACAACCATACTGTGTTTGCTGTGTTGTGCCGTCTGTTCTTTTAATGTGGCTTGTGTTTTCTCTGTGTGCACACAGAGCTGATACTTTAGCTGTGGTGTGATGAAATCTCTCTGACATAATACAATCATACAAAAGTAATGTTACCTGGCATGTGACCTGGACCAGGAAGACTAGCTCTTTGGAGTCCAGACCAGCCTTCAGTCCTTCACTCTGCCCATCTGGCAAAGCCAACTGCAGTGTGAGAGGGGGAAAAATAGTATGAAAAAAATTGAGATAGAGAGGAACTCTAGTAAATAATGAAGGAGTGTAGTACAACTGCCTCTCTGTATATGACCTGGCATACACGAAGAACATCATGTCCAAACCCAGATGTCCATTAAATAGTAAAAACACTTTTAGTAGTGGAGAATAGAAGCCTTTGAAACTTGAATCAGAGCTGAAAGAAATTCAAAGAAATAATCTTTATATAAGGCAGCATTCATGATTAGGTTTATTTGGGGAGACTTTATTTCCTTCACCACTATGACTTATATTCTTTACTATAAATCCTGCAGTATGAAATGTATAATAGATTAGCTGCTGAGATGTCAAAGCTTTTTGAGGGCGGTGCAGATTCAGCGCAGATTTTCTTTCGTTTCTTTTCACGGATATTTCATTTGCGCCCCAAAAATCAGAGAAGATGAAAGCCACGCAGGAGTATGGGAATTTGTCAATAGACAGTTCTGCAGGAGCGACTTCAAAGGCCTCGAAGCCAAGGGAAGTTCTGGTTATTTATAACTGTTAGCAACTCATCCAGAATAAACAGTTACACAACACACAGCGACCTAGTTACAACAGTTGTACAGAGAATCAGACTGACAAAGAGTGCAGAATAAGCCACAATAATGCAGAGGCTTGCTTTTGAAATGTTACTCTGGAACAAGAAGCTCAAAACAGAACCAGGAGGCCAGAGGGATGATGGGATGTAGGATTATAGACACAGAAATTGTAAAAGAAAACTGGAAAAATCTGAAAGTCTTTCTCCTACTGCTTTAAGATTGAAGCAGCCCACAGCTCAACCTTTGGCTCAAAAACAAACCTCCAATATGTTTATAATTCACAAACACCAGCCAAAATCAATGTAAAGTCATCCACATGTTCATGTTACCTGCCTCTAAGGATTCTCAGATATCCATCCGCAGCAGGAGGAAGTGGCTCTGCCTTTGTGTGCAGCCGCAGTCCTGGACCTCACTGAGCTCCTCCAACACATCAAATCTTTACAGAGTTTAAACCCGCTCCTGTTTGCAGTTCCCCTGCCGTCTCACATTAAAAACTCCTGTACAGTAATTCGGATGTTCACGGGCTCATGCTCCATTCAAAGCAGAAGATATGAAAAGAGGATGCATCCCACTGTGCGCCTTACCCCCCCTTCCTGCGTCCCTCGTTCGATCTACGTCCCCCTCCTCCTCCTCCTGCTCCTGTCTCCATCACCCTCCCCCTCACTCTCTCTTAACCGCTCTCCTTTCTCCAGTGACAAAGAGGGGGGTGTGCCAGTAAATGGGCTCAACCAGCGAACACTCAAGCTCATCCATCATGCGATAGCATGAGACATCTGAGCAGACGGCACCTTCATCATTTCAAAACAGTTCTCATTCATTTCACACACAAGGCGAGACTGGAGTTAATCTATAGCAGAATCAGGCTGCACACGGAGTCAGTCTGCTGTCCTCGTGATACTCATCAAAGACCTGATTAGTACAGCTACAGAAACCTCCATCCCACTGCACAGTGACTCTGCATGTTTTCTGTCTATATGTGCCATGCAGCCATTAGTGTCAGTGTCTCCTCAGCTCTGCCTTTTGTCTCCTTGTGGAGCTTTTCAAGGTCACATTCCCCTGCTTCTTCATTGATGGAGTCTTTGTTGTCATGGCAACCACAGCAGGTCATTCACCCGACAAGAAGAGAGCATCCTGGGATTATATATTCCCGTCCAGACTGTAGTCCATTAATGCTACATGTAAGGATTCAGCCCTACACTGTGTGTCTGTGTGTGATTGTGCTAGAGCTACACAAGCGGCTTCTGGTTGCAGCAGAGGTGGCTGCTGCTCTCTGCTGGCAAGCACACAGAACTGCACCGAGGTTAACCAGGCGCTTAAAACCACTTTCACACATGACTGAGCAGCCAGTAGGGCTTCAGAGCTTTTGATTATCACTGCTGAGAACAAAATCTTCTTTAAAATTACTAAATACCTATATGTCCAAATTATTTATTGGCAGATCAAAGTAATTAATTTGGGACTCCAAAACCACAGAGCTAATACATGAAACACATCCAAGTTTAGCTTATCCTTACATTTATACAATTTGACATTTAGACAAATTGTGATTTACACAAACTGTTGTTACAAAACAAAAGACAAACTGACTCCCAATCAGATTTGTCCTGTTTACTCAGTATTCCCTTCTCCATGTTTGCCCTCTTCTTATTTCCTCCAACACCTGCTACAAAATCATGCAAGTCACACATCACACCATGTTTTAGGTCATTCAGATGGTATATGATTGCACCAGGCTACAGATGACAACATTCACACTGTCAACCACATAAAAACAATTTAGTTTGCAATATCACCATCACAGTTTAGTCTGTAAGCAAGCCAGTGTTTGCTAATAAGCAGACAATTGTGCTGAGAATTTGTGCAGAAAATTTCACAGAAAGACTCGTTTGTAATATTTTAGGTTCCACAGTCTCTGTGGGGCGACTGACACCACAGACAGGATGTTTAAAGCAGCACACAGTTTGGCTTTAATATAACACATGACTATTTCTATTAAGGACTTCTGCACTATAGTCACAATATACTCACATCCACTTTCTGGACTGAATCAGCTGTTTGTCTCTGATATGACATTTCAGGAAAGAGAAGGAAACTACAGTCATCAAGGTGGACTGTCGTGAAGGAGACAAACAGTGATATTGATTCGGCTGTCACACTGTGTTTTGGGAAAGATGCATCTGGAGCAGTAGACCAAAATGGCCACTGAACCTGAGCCAGAGACACAATTACTAAACATAGCTGCTCTGCGCTGCTGAAGTCACAGAGTGCAGTTTTTTTTCAGGGCTCACCTGAACATTGCCAAAATCAACAGTCTCATAGTGGAAATGGGCACACTCTGCCAATCTGGGGAAGTGACCTCTGGGGAACGTCAGCCTAAAAAAAAAAAACACACACACAACACAACAACAGCTCAGTATTCAAAACACACGGATGCTAAGATAGAGGAGGCCTGGGCATGAGAACAGGGCCAGCCATCACAGCCATCATTTTATAGGTCATCATTTCACTGGCCTGGATAAGAGCCCTGGTTTACAGCCTATAATAGCAGCAACACTGTCACGAGGAGCACCTACTTCTTCATGTTCTTGACCTTCATGCTGGCTGTGCTGACGCAGGAACGCAGGAGGGGCTCAGCCGCCTGCTCGATGATGTCATCAGCCCTCGCCTACAAAGAGGAGAAAGCAAACATCGATAAGTGTCAGTCAGTCACAGGATGGAGTACCAATTACAGTCAATGGTAATTACGAGGATCACATAAAAACAGGGGTGGTACAGCACTAGGATAATGTCAAGCAATGCCTTTATGGGCCCTGAATTGCACTCAAGTTATGCTAGGCTGTCATTTGTTAGTCTGTGCTATGTTACAATAAAGTGCTTCTTTTACTGCTTTATGTTATGCTAATATTGTAATGTTGGTTTTATGCAATGCTAATTTTTATTGCGTTATATGTCACTGAATGTTATGCCAGGCTTATAAATTGCTACACCATTTGCGATTGATATGTTGTGTTTTGCTACAGTTATGTTATTTGAGATTTCTGTGCAGTACACTATAATTATTGCTGTGCAGTTGCTCTATGCTAGCACTAAGAAGATGCTAATTGTATGTTAATTATATGGTAGATTAAGGTTACATTTTGTTATGTTATGCTAGTGCTATAACATGTAATTCA
>JAVQJX010151636.1:0-10570 GCA_036025115.1 Ambassis agassizii
TACAGTGAACGCACCCTATTAATTTTTAACAATAATAACTCATAAAATTAGGACTGGCTCACTCCAGTGACAGTCCACTCCACAGCTATTGTTATAAAACAAATGTTTAAGTAATGCTAATACTGTGTATTCATGCTTGGACTGACATCAGGTGGAGGAAGTGCTGAAGACTGGCTTCATTAAAGTGTCAGTTCATTATATGAGGCGCTGCTGTGATTGTCATTACTGCTGCTTCCCCTGACTCTACCTGCTGCTGTCAGCAATAAGTGATCACTGTTAATGTAACTGAGCTGATGTCATGACGCTACCCAGCATGCAGCTGTAAGCAGCATCCTCTGATCTGATGCTGCGCTGACCCTGTTGAGTTGGCAGTTCGTGAGGTTGCATCCACATTAATCCATTATACATGTGTCATTTTGGATGCTTTTACACCTCCACTGCTGCTTTTTTGGAAATGATGATGGAGACACCTTTGCTGGTTTCCAGACTGGATCCTTTCCCTCGTCATGTTTAGCCTATGTTTTCAAACTAAACAGACACACAGGGCACATCACATATTATCACAGCTTTGACATTTGAATTGTTCACATTTGGAAACCATTTGTATGTCTGCTTTGTTTTCTGGTAGGAGACCAACAAAGGTCTCTGCAGCCAGAAGAGGAGCATCTTTTTCAATAATAAAAAAAGAGTTGGACTGGTTTGACAGGAAAGCAAAACACACCCTCACTTTACAACAGTGCGAGCTTCTTGCAGTCAGGAAAGTACGAGCCCGCAGGGGAGGCCGTGAACGCAGCAGTTACCAAACAGCAGCGGAGTGGGTGTTTACCGAGAACTTTTCCAAACACCGTCAGATTTATGGAAGACGCCGTGGTATCAGGACTCTGCTGCACCACCGCGACGCCAGCATGTTTCTGCAAAAACTGATGGTTTATCTGTCGACAGCATGTATGGTTTGCTACATGCTGGGACTCAGTCTCACCCTGAAGATCATCAATTTCGTCTCTCCAGCTCTCGCCAAGAAGCTGATCCTCCGAATGGGAGAAAAGATCACCATGACCCAGAATCCCAACTTCAAGTATGAGGATTGGGGTCTCACTTTTATGACCTTTACCTTCATTAAAACTGCGGGTAAACACATGTGGCTCTCCCTGGGAGAAGAAGCTTTTGAGGGAGAAAAAGCTCCAGACTCACCTGTGGTCACCATGGACGGAGAGGAAACCAGCATCAGCAAGTACATGAAAGGTCCGTGAAGGTTTCAGGCGCCTCTGTTTCTGTCTGTCTTTGTGCTTGTCTCATGTTTGTTTTTTTGCGCTTCATCCTCTCTACAGGCAACAGGCCGCTGGTGCTGAGCTTCGGTAGCTGCACCTGACCCCCGTTCATGTACAAACTTGAGGAGTTCAAGCAGCTCGTCAAGGACTTCAGCGACGTCGCTGACTTTCTCGTGGTCTACATCGCCGAGGCACATTCAACAGGTGAGAAAGCCAGATGGAGGTTATCGCGAGAATCTACGCAAGAGGAGCAAAAACGTCTTCTTCTTCTTCTTCTTCTTCTTTTGTTTTTCTTCTTCTTCTGTTTTTTTCTTCTTCTTCTGTTTTTCTTCTTCGTCGTCGTCTTCTGGTTCTTCTTCGCCTCCGTTTGAAAGCAGCAGCATAAAGGAGCGCTTCACCCTTAAAGCATAGAAATACGAACATCAGGTGATTTTTCGAGCGCCATCTTGAATTGTAGGGATGGTGAAAATCTGCACAACTAAAAAAAACAAAACAAAAACAAACCAGGTGGTTGTATGGCACTGTAGCCTACTAAAATATTATGGTGGTCTTCTTATTTCACTAAAAGTCACTGAGAATAGCACTTGATGCTCATCTCTAGTGAAAACACATTCTGTGTCCTTGTTACAGATGGTTGGGCTTTCACCAACAACATTGACATCAACCAGCACCAGAGCCTGGAGGAGCGGCTGTCTGCAGCACAGGTCTTGCTCCAGAAGGAACCCCTGTGTCCTGTGGTTGTAGACGAGATGAGTGACACCACTGCCATAAAGTATGGCGCTCTGCCTGAGAGGCTTTATGTGCTGCAGGCTGGGAAAGTTGTCTACAAGGTGAGATGTGAGCACACACACACACACACACACACACACAGAAAGCTTCTTGAGTTCAAAGAGGAACATTCTTTCACTCCACACTTCTCATGCAATTGCGTGAGGTAAAGTAATGCCAGCATTGTGGGTGTGTGCACTATTGCGTGTGGAGAAGCAGACATAACAGTGGAATTCTTGGCATGGAGCCAGGCTGAATTTAGAAATGTAGATTGCATTAGAAAGATTTGAATTGTTGATCATTCACTGACTCTCCTTAACTCTTAAAGAAAAAGTTTATTATTTTTGCCTCATTAACACTCATCTCTCTTGTCTTTAGGGGAAGAAGGGGCCTTGGGGCTACAGTCCACTCGAGGTGCAATCCTTCCTGCAGAAAATGAACTAAGTAGTACCATCATATGGGAGGATATAATATGATATAATACAGACTATCTCTCTTCCAAAAACCTGCCACATGTACAAGTACTTCTGTAGTTGCTCTCTGACACTGACTGAGCAAAAATATTTTAACCATTCAAACTAATATTTCATTCAGCACCTCTGCCCTGAAACTCAGCCTCTGAGCCTGTCAGCGTTTCTGAGTGACGGCTGCAGATTAAACCGTCGGCCTCTGCAGCCAGATGAAGTGAAGCACAGACAGGGTTTGTGTTTGAGGTGTTCAGCTTGACATATACTTCTGTATATAAATTCCCATAATACTTCACTTTCCACAGGAGCAGAAGGTACTGGAAATCTGCTTTATGTAGCACTTTTGGTGCAGATTTAACACAGAAGTATAAATCAAGCTTGAAAGAATTTTCAGGAGATGCACATATTTGTTTGTTTGTTGTAGAATCTCTAAAAAACTGAAGTATATGTTTTCCACTTCCAGGCTCAGTTATTATCGTCAGTGTCATTTTACTACAACATACTGTTTTAATCACAAACATGTATGTCTATAAACTCTGATCAGTTCCACAGCAGGCTGCTTTTACATGATGATTACAGTGCAAACTTCTGGAACCTGTAATCTGATGACTTACAGTGCATCAGGAAAGTGTTCACAGCGTTACACTTTTTTTTCCACATTTTCTCATAATAACAAAGTGAAAAAAGGTTGTTTGAAACAATTATTTAAAAAAAAAATGTTTCATGTATATAAGTATCCACAGCATTTGTCATGACACTCAAAATTGCGCTCAGGATCCTGTTTCCACTCATCACACTTCAGATGTTTCCACAACTTGATTATAGTCCACCAGTGAAAAAAACAGCTGATTTGGACATGATTTAGGCACACAGCTGTCTATATAAGGTCCACAAGGAACAAAGTCCTCTAGTCTGATGAAATAAAGATTAAATTCTTTGGCCTGAATGCCAAATGTCATGTCTGGAGGAAACTAGGCACTGCGAAGCACGGTGGTGGTAGCATCATAATGTGGGGAGGGTCTAGTCAGGGTTGAGGGAAAGATGCAACAATGTATAGAGACGTCCTTGAAGATGACTTGTTCCAGAGCGCTCTGGACCTCGGACTGGTACTAGGATTTATCTTTCAACAGGACAATGACCCAAGATAACAAAGCAGTGGCTTCAGGACAACTCTGTGAATGTTTGCGTGGCCCAGTCAGCATCTCTAAGAGAGATCTGAAAATGTGTAAAAGTTTCAAGTACACTTTGTTCACTTTGTCATTGTGATATGAGGTATTGTGTGTAGAAGTTTGTAGTAAATTAAATGAATTTAGTCCATTTTGGAATGAAGCTGTAACAATGTGGGAAAAAAATTTTAGTGCTGTGAATACAATCAGGCTGTACTGTAAAATCAGCTGTTTAGTGAATTATGGAGGATTTATAGAGGATACATCGTTAAGTGTGTTAATCATTTGCCTTATTCTGCAGTAAAATCATGCATTCAATTTTTTGTTTGTTCCATGCTGTTCTGTTTTCACCATGATTCTTTGGAAAGGATAACAGTTCAATACACGTGAGCCTTTGTTTTGGCACATTCTTTATGTTGTGTTGCTGCTTCTCTCTCTATTGACTCAACAACTTTCATTGTCATTGTCATCCCATGACAATGACAATAGAATAAGGATGACAATGAAACGGGCGGCTTCATCACATCATGTTTCAGGGCAGCCATATTGACACCCACTTGTCTGGAAGTGATAAATGCCCTTTGTGGTATGTGTATTACGCAAGTTCAGCAAATCCTCTGCAAACACACGTGACCTGAGCTGTGTGGCATTCAGACCCTGATGTGGGTTAATGTCTAACTGTATCTCTGCACATCAACTGATTCTGGCTTCCAGTATCCGTAATGTTACATAATATTTTGATCAAAACAAGCTTATCAAAGGTGTGGAAAGGCAAAGGCATGTGGCCTTGGAGTCAGATTATGGGAAATGATGTCAAAAGTCAGATCAAAAGGATAATCAGACTGAATTGCAATATATCTGACCTTTCTCTTGTCTAACCACTTAAAACCTGCTCATATATTTAGGTATATTTTAATGCCCATGATGTATCACTAAAGGAGGTGATATGGTGCAAATTAGAGCATTTCCTGCTTTGTGTAATAGCAAATCAAGTTATTTATTTTAATTCATACTGCCCTAAGAAACTAAAACAAATCTAATGCATGGGTTTCATAGTGAGCAAAGCAGCTCTTACAACATTAACTGTGTTGCTCTGAAGTAGAAGAGAAGGTTTTGGCTCCTGCCCAGTCAGGCCACATCCTGTGGAGACCAGCCAGCAGCAGCTCAGCCTTGTTTCCTATTGTTAGACAGGAACCAGAACGCTTTGAGATCCTCCCTACTTTTTTTTTTTAAATGTAATTCCAAATCTTAAAATAAAACTAAACCCTGGATGTGCAGTTATACTCGGCTGCTTTCAGGGAGATTAAATAATGAGTCTAGGTCTGTAAAAGGATGAGAGTCCACTGAAACACCACCAGAGGGCAATGTGAGGTCACAGAAAACAGTTTCTCAGATTAAGTGTACATCATCTTCTACTAAAATATTTAGCTGCACTGTTGCCGCTTGTGATTTCTGATAATCTTCTCAGACTGACCTTTAAGACAACAGATGCTTCTTCATGAGAGAGTGCAGGAGCTTTCTGAAACTTTAGGTTTTCCTGTTAAGATTTCTCATCTTAACAGGAAAACCTAAACAGAAGACCAAATGAACTGATAAATAATCTAAGTACAGAAAAAATGAAGATCTTGGGCATCATAAAACATGTTCAACTGGCTTCCCCTGCCTTCTCCAGCAGGTGGCAATAAAGGGGGTTTAGACTAAACAAAACAATGTCCTGTGAAATGTAGCTTATAGAAGTGTACCAGTTGAGCAGCAGACCGAATGACTCAGAGCTGACTGGCCATGTGTAGATGGTGTCAAAGCTGTCAGCCCTCTCCTCTGAGTTATAACACTATCTGACATAAAAATCTGCAAAAAAAAAAGGTAAAAAAAGATAAAGAAAAGAAATAACATGAAAACCTATAGCACCTTAACGATGCATTAAAATGTGTAGCAGGTGTTAAACATTGTGCTGCTCGTCCTTTTTCCATGTCAGAGCTATTTCAACCTGACGTGCTGAGTGTTTCCTCTGCCACAAAGACGACTTCATGCTCCAGGATATCCTCTTGGTGATGTAGACCACAGCACCCTCTGGCTTCATTGCAAGCACTAATAACAACTGTACACCTTAAGAATGCAATGTGTGCCTCCGTAGTTATGAGGTTATGTTATAAGGACCTTTTGGTTAGTCCCCTCAAGTTTAAGCTGGTGATATAGACATTATGAGTTTTTGGGGTAGAATTAGTATTCTTAGTATTAGAGAGGAGTGTGTGTTTTGTTACAACAGATTCATCTGAAACTTACAGTGTTGGTATTAAAATCCTAACTAGCATCTAATGAGTCAAATCATTTTCAGTCAAAATAAAAACAGGCCACACGGTGAAATAAGTTATTGTAAAATTATATTAACAAGCAATCTTTCCTCAATTTGAAAATAAAAAAATATCAGCAAATAAAGGCAACATAGGACAGATGTGTATAATGCGGAAGGTTCACAGGAAAAAAATGAAACAAAATTTCATCACATTTACAAGACTGCTGCTAAGTTTATAATGATGCCTACAAGAACGAGTTTAGAAAGCTTTGACTAACTGAATAACTGGGGCAATATATGTAGTCAAAGTTTGTATCAAAATATAAAAAAATATGTGGGTGGGCAAGAAGACGGCGGGGCCAAGGCAACGACCAATGATACAGGAGGGGGAAATATGAACAACAAATATGTATGAGAGTTAAAACTCATCCAGAGCCATTTCATCAGACTTCAACCGAACTGGAAGTAACACAGGCGATGAAGAGCACAGAGTGTTAAGCACAGGCAGGTAAAGAGATATACACCACATTTTAAAGCAGGTGTTCACATAGAGAAGAGCAGCACTAGGTAGTATGTTGTACACAGATTCTCAGCACTCATGCACCCAGTTCTTACACCAAAGTCTGGTTTCCCTTGACAGCACAGGACAGCAGTAAACAGCTGAGAGTGCAGAGAAGCATAGCTGTCAACAATAAGAGGCTGAAATGTATCAAATTGGATCAATATGACACTGTAACAACCATCTGAGCACTTTCATGCTGCAGACAGTCATCACAATAAAAGCCAGATGTTTTCACATCGTCCCCATGTAAAATTTCTCCAAATAGAAGGGTGGACATTGGGAAGAATAATATGTTTTTCATCAAGGTGGCCACAAAATAAAAGGCAAATTTTGAGTCCTATGTCAGCTGACACAGTGTGCATGGTAAAATGACAAGACAAAGACTTTCCAAGCTCACAATGCATATGCACACTCTCCAGTGTTTTTAAGAGACAAAAGCAGATATTTTCCTGCACATCTTGCACCACAAAGCAATCATTTAAAAAGTACAGAGAGGTAAACTTCAACCATTTTTTTCTCTGCGCTCTAGGGCTGAGGAGGTTGAGAGGACTGAAAGGGACAGAGAGAGAGGGAGGGTTCTGCTAAGAACATAAAACGTGTCATGTATGCATTTCAGTAGCTGGTTTTCACACTTGGGGTTGTGGTAAATGGAGAAAATTGTCCTTCATTTTAAGCAAGGAGCAGTAGTCGCCAGGCATTTTGATTTTTCCCCAATCAGCATTCTGGCATTAGTGTGGAACCAAAATGGCGTCTGTCCCTGATTCGGTGATGTTGTGTTTGGCCATGTCCTATACTGAGTTCAGATCCTCGGAATGATGGCAAATAATGTTGGGTGGGGCGAAAGGGGTCACACACTCATCGTCATGGTTGGAGAGTACTACAAAAGCACAGAAAAGAGAGTTGATTACAGATTATATAATCTCAGGCAGTATGAGGAAAGATTGACAAGTCTGCGGCCTTAGGTAGAAGGAGTCAACTGCAGAAACCCTGGCACATCCTATTATTAACTTAGCCTTTTTGCTACATTTACACACTTAGAATCCACATTTCAGGAGGACAGCTATTACCACTATGGCTTAGCAATCCACTTGTCAGCTTTGCAGAAAGAACCTTTTCTAGTGGTAGTGCACCAGTAGCCATCCTTTTACATCCCAGAAAAACCATCATCTTGCCTGTAGTTTGTTCATTGCTGGTTGAAAGTCGTGGACCTGTGTCTCATCTGTGGTTGTAAGATGGATCTTAAAAATGGCAGGTGCCACCTGCTCAGTTCTTGACATGAACCGTATCCACCTTTTAACTATTTGACTCCCTTTAAATTTGCATGTCTGAACTTTCTCTCCGTTACTCTGGCAGTCCGCTGCTTTTTAAAAGTGCATGTCTCATTTGTGCTAAAGAAATTTCACAAAATGTCACTTGACATGTTCTGCTGATTCTCAAAAAGCCCAGGACACAGTGAGCCGACACTCCGGTCATTTGGAGTCTGTTGAGGACAACTGCACAGACACCTTCCTAAGAGGTACCCATCACTGTGATAATGTACTGTTGTTCATCTATCAAGATTATGTCAGTGACCACTGTCACACAAGGGAGAGTGGTCTCTGACTGCTATGCTTGAATTCAGCAGCCCATTGCTTCACCATTTGCTGTAAAAAGGGGCACTAGTAATGGATGACTGCATGAAAACCATCTTTCTCCATTTCTTCAGACACTGGATATTTTTTTGTTGCTTGTCACAGATACACCACATAAAAGTGTGAGTGCATGTAAAAATGAGCTCACTTCCTTCTATCTTGGGCCAAAAATGCATCAATCACCCCTGTTAAAAGAAAACAGACTTACGTTCTCACTCTGAAAGGAGTGGAGGAAGTTTCCACTCAGCTCCCCGTCATCCCGTGGAGTCCCAGGAGGATTGCTAATGCCACTTAAATTGTTTGGGGAATTCTAGAAGCAAAAAAGTGCAGTGTTTTTTTTTTTTCCCCCAATTGTATAAAAAATTCCCTTCATCTAGAATAAATGCACTGAATAAAGACAAAGACTATGGGTATATTATTTACCTTGTTCATTCCATCCATATCACTAGAGCCTGAAATATTAGGACAACGGATATTTTTGTGAACATGCAGTGTTTAATTAATAACAGTATAACCCAAAGATTTCTGTATTGTTTTAGTTTCATGTACTGTAGTGTTACCTAGTGATCCATTCATGTGGTGTGGTTCCATTCCAGCCATGGCTCCCAGAGGCCCATCAGAGCCAGGGCCCATAGGGAACTGCAGGGAGGAAATGTGGCATAGACACAATTACCAGTGCTCCACAACAAAGCTAGCACAGGGTAATATTAAGAGCTACATAATAAAGTGAATTAAAAGTATAACTTCTCTAAAACACTATTACTGTATAAAATTCCATCTACTTTTTTTTGACAGTCGTTCTGATCATATCAGCTCCAAGTGTGACTGAAACAGTAGCTGGAGTGTCAAATAACACAAATGGAGTCCAGTAAAACATGTTGCTATAAAAATCTATTTTTACAGAGTGAAACACAGACAAACTGTGTTGTATGTATGGGTGCTGTATGTCTATGTAATAGGAAGTGAAATTCTTCTCATAAACGATAAATATTAAATGAACCTATCTAATGTTTTTACAGAGAACTTAGGGTGATATATATGTTAATCAGTTTATATCTACTAGATATCCAGCAAATGTGAGAAGAACAGGTACTCTGTTAACTTTTCACAAGATAGCACTCACCACATCCACTTAACTGCTGTGCTCAACCACGTTTTGACTGAATGACTCCCATTTCACTCATAGGCCTGACCTTTTTCCATAAAGTGCTCTGTCTCTAACCACTCCTATATTAATAGTTTATCTGCTAAACTCAACACTCAAAATCCACCAGTGAAACCAGCAGAACAAAGTGAGAAATAAAGCAGGCCTCACATTATTTCGGTTGCCAGGTCCAGTGTTGATCATGGTGTATAAATTGTCACCAGAGTTGTTTGAGTCTGAAAAAATATGAAAACAATGATCGGTCCAGAGCAGAGAAAGTAAAGGCTGGTTAACATCATAGGTCAGGGAAGCACTAACCTGCAGGGCTGGGCATGATGGGAGTTCCAGGAGGACCTCCACCTCCAGATGCCCCCTTTTGAAAAGCAGCCATAAAATATTAAAACATTACATTAATTGTACAATGAAACTATACACAACTAAATTGTTATGTGCGAGTTTCAACATCTCACCCCGTATGCTCCAGGAGAAGGTGATGAGTAAGGCATCTGAAACCAAGTACAAAACCATTACAGACCAGAAATTGGAGTGCAAATCCTTTCTATGCCTCAAACTGTCATCATTCATCATTTGATCAACCTAATACTGCTATGGTTGTCTGTCCAACTGTCTGTGGAAACCATGACATATAATACTACAATTACATCCCAGATCAGAAGAGGGGAACACAGTAGACATAGGAGGATCAAGATGCAGCAGCATTTCTGCAAGTGTTTGCGTGTGTTTTATGTGTGCTAGTACTCACAGAGTTGGCATTGTTAGGATTGGGCCATGGCCGGCCTGTCCCCGGGCCCCTGGATAGGAAAATTGTGGTTCGACATTACAACTGACATTTATATAAAGCAATATTTGCAAATGAACAGAAAGCTCACATGTTCACTCCTGGCATACCGGGACCCATGGTGTTGTGTGGAGGCCTCATTCCACCACCAAAGTTCTGTAAAAAGATGACAATAACAACAGGGTAAATGAAACCATATATATGGTCATTAACACAATCAGATTTCATTTGTTTAGTGACAAAGTATTCAAAGATAAAACCACCTGATCGCAAAAAACAATGAAGTAAAGACATCAGGGAAGATTCAGTGTGTTAACAGGGAGCTTCCAGTTATTACACTTTATATTTGGGCAGCAGTAGCTCAGTCCATTGGGCATTGGACTTTGAAGCGGAGGGTCGCCGGTTCAAGTCCAGCCCTGGACACATGGAGGTGGGCTGGTAGCTGGAGAGGTTCCAACTCACCTCTGGAGAG
>JAVQJX010151722.1:0-12243 GCA_036025115.1 Ambassis agassizii
CAGTCTTAACTGTTAATTCTCGTAATGAAGCAGTCAAGCGAGTCACAACTCAGTGTGTTTTTACATAATTCAATTCAAAGGAAAATTACCTGTGTGACTAACTCTTGACCTCAGTAGAACCATGAATAAGCTTTTTTTATGCTATTTATCTACAATCAGTCGCCATAAGGAATTAAACAACTAACACATTCATGTTGCAAAAAGCAATGTTTGCTTTTCATGCTGTGGTAGCCACAGCAGGAGGTATATTATCAGGTTTTCTGTCCTTTTGTTTCCTCAGAAATGTCTGGAGGGGATTTCTTCAAATTTGGCACAAACCTTCCAAGGTCACTGTGACCTCACAAAATGTGTTTTTTGGCTATAACTCAAAGATTCATTTACTAATTATGATTAAGTTCGGCCAATTTTCACACAGAGATCTTCACTTTGTCTCCCTGGAAGAATGGAGAGCCTCCTCTTCCCTGCACTACATGATGCACCTCTTTCATTCCTATAAAAACAAACTTTTTTTTATTCACTAATGGATCCTGCATTTCTATGCTTTCACAAAACAGGCATAACAATTTAATGTAATTTCTAATGCAGCACAAACTGATGTGTAATTAGCAGGTGGGGATCAACATGGTTGAGTGTTTACAGAAATTCAGAGACCAATCAGCCATTCCCGCATATTGTGTGCCTTGGGGATGAGATGACGGTGTGTCACCATTGTTTCAGGCCACGCCATCTAACAGACTCTTAGCTGGGGGCTGTAGTTTGACATCAATTACACCAAGCAGTGACTCCCCACCTGGAGTTTCTCCAGCATGCGGTGTATCATATTGATGGACGTGAGGCATGCATAATACCTTGTAAAATGTGGATGCACAACTGTAGTGCCAGTATATTTGCTGTTACAGGGTTGTAGAGTATAAAGTGTAGAAAGTATATGTCACAGAAACCTACATAAGAACAGTGTTCAAACATTTTATGCATCTCTGGCAATCAGTGTAGACATCAGAAAAGTTCAGTTTTAGAAGCTGTATGAGATGAGATGAAACCTTTTCACTTTTCATTAACAAGATGTCTGTGATATAGTAGGATAACTAAACACACAGTCTATATTTGTAGTACAGAAGCACACTACAGATATGAACAACAATGAATCCCCAGTGTCTTGAAAAAGGTCAGCCTCTCCAAACGTCACAACATGAAAAGGTAGACGTGAGGCTTTGTTTATCCTCTTCACCATACATGTTTTCTCTCATGTAAAAAATTGAATTAGCAGGTGGTACATTAAGCAGCTTATGTTTAGTTGATGATCACTCCCTCCCCTCCCCACTTATTTTTCTGATGGATGTCATATCTCTTCCTGCGCTGCTCCACCTTACTCCTGTACCTGCCTGCGAGGCTCCTCGATGGCTCTGTGTGTTTGTCGACTTAATGCTGGAGCAAGGCTCTAATCTGCCATTAAGACACGAGGGGAGAGAGGCTTACTGGTGTTTCTCTTACAAATCCACTTCCAGAAAACCCCAGCAGAAATTCTGCACTGCATCCCGATGGATTAGTGGTGGGGCTACCAGTGACAGGAAAGGAGAGGGAAAGAGAGGAGAGGTCAAAAAGAAATGATGTGATGAAAGCAAGGTGAGAGTGAAAAGAAGACTTAGATGGACGGCCAAAGACAGACGTATGGGGGATCTAGGTGAGAAAACAGAAGTAACAGTGTGTCCAAACACTGCATTTATGTATGCTTATGTGGGAATACACTAGAGAGAGAAGTGAAAGGCAAAATGACACAGGAAGGCAGGGGTGTAAGGGACAAAAGGCAGATGAGAGAGATGGAGCTGTGTGGGTGCACCGTTGCTTATACATTAGAATGGTGGGGTTGTGGGCTGTAACATTTAATATCTGGTATCCACACAGCGTTTACTTAGTGTTGTGTGCAAATATTGCTTACTGACAGATCCTTGCTCCACGTCTCAACCCCTTTAGACCTGTTCAAATACATGACAGATTTACTATTCTTCCTCCGTCTTCCCTACTCTTCACTCAGCTTTTGCTTTAATGGTAGCCAGACTGTGTGGCCTCTCCTAGTGTCACTGTGATGCAGGCCAGGCATGACTAACACCTTTCTGATGGCTGTCCATCTGTGGTGGGAACACCGGAGAGCCAGAGCAGAGGTCTGAAATGAAGCAGTCCTGACAGGCAGATGGCTTAACTCCTCTGTGCCAGGACTGTGCCCAGTTGCCTCCACCCCCATGTCTCCCACCCCACTCACTCTTGGCTCAGCCCATCTGTGGACTGTGGCCTTGAGGGGAATGAAAGTGACCCACCTGGGTTGAGTGGATGTCCCCGGTACAGTGTCCATTTTGTTCTGGTTCATTTTAACAGAGCCAGAGGTTCTTCAGAGACGTAGGTCACACTTAGCAAATGCAAACCTCCCACACTCGTCCAAGGAGCAGCCCCTCTAAAGGTAAGAGAAAGGTTGTTTTTTTTCTTCTCCTACCAAACACACTTGGCTTTCTGTGGGCAGTTGCCATGGCTACGATAAAGTAAGCGACCACCTGTGGGCTCGCTTCAAATGTAAAAGGGAAAAAAGGCAAAAAGAGACAAATCACCAGACTGCAAACTGATTGACCGTGAGTACCCTGGAATAAAGCTAACATTTCAGCTTCTCTGTTGTTTCAAGACAAGTAGGTAAAAATATCTTGTTTCAGCACACAATGACGTCTCCAGATCAATCAGATTGCAGTCTGTCACAGTGGGTATGGGCAGATTTTTGCCTGGGTCAGGGCTGCCCAAAACCCCAGAGCAAACTCTCTCCACAGATTCCTCTCCTGCTGGACATCCATCTTCAGAGCTGCTGTCTTGGCAAAGAGCAGATTTGATTTCTCCACTGAACAGTACTCAACCCTTGACCTCCTTCCCCTCAAAGCCCTGATAGTCCCAAGTAGTTGCTATGGTTACTGTAAATCGGTTGGTAGTAGTTGCAGCCCTGCAGGATGCAGAGCCGCTGTGAACATTATAGGAATAGATATAAATTTGTACAAGCCCCCTCATGAAGTGTAATTGAATGTAGTCAGGGAACCAACCCCTGTCAATAAATTACCTATTTATTTCTGGCCTTGAACAAGGTGACTGCGAGTAATGTGTGCCAGCATACTGTGCAGAGAGATGCTCTGAGACTTAGCAGAGGTGGATCCTGTTTAAAAAAGCAGTCATGTCTGAGCACTCTCCAGTCCTGTGCACACACAGCAACGCGTGCACGCGTGTTCACACAAGCGTTTACTGTATGTGTACGTACATGTGTCCAAGCATGTGAGTATGTGTTGACTTGGTGCCAGTGGGTTCCTCGTGCCAGCGCTGCAGTCTGGTGAGGCAGAGCAGTATGTCGGCTGCACAGCTGCGCGCGGGCAGCTCCCATTGGTCGAGGTTAACAAGGTGGAGAGCACATCTGCATCGGGGCACACCACGGATGAGTGAGGCTGCTGCAGGAGCTCGCTCTCACTCTCTGACTTGCCTGCGTGTGCTTATATGTGTGTGTGTGTGTGAGGACTTCAGAACTCTGGATTAATTTTTATGTCGGGTAGGGTCAGTATGTCAATGAAGTGATACGTTATTCTACTGCTAGTTCTATTCTGTTCTAGTGAGTTATTTGCATTACGTATAGGCATTAAAAGCTTGGGCACTTTTAGTACTGGAGTCATGTATACATTTATAAACAATTACTAATTAAAAATGAGGCTAGTTTGCCTTACCAGAAGCTTTGACTACACTTTGTAGTCTGAGTAGTATTGCCCACTCACATTTGAGCAGGCTCTTGTTGCATACAGTTTGCCTGTGGTGGGCCAAAGGCAAAATACCCTGTTATATTGTGATTCCAAGTTTCTACTCCAATGCAGTTCTTGCGTGTCAAGTTCCCAGTTGGACTATAAGCAAGACACAAAGACTTAAGTCTGTGTTTGGAATGTGTTCAAGGAGTCCAACCAAGAAGTTTCTCCCAGAACAATTTCCTTGTTTTTTTCACTTGCTGTTTACTTTTGTTTTATGGCACTTTTAGGTCCTACTTGAGTTACAGAGGTTTTTAAGAAAAGATCGTTTTTTTAATACAGTTTCACAATGTTAACTAAGAACTCCTGACCAAGCAACAGCCTCAATAACACAGTGGTATCTCATGTTTTTCATTAAACCACTTGTCTTTGTAGACACCTGAAACGTTCTTCATTTTCTTTTAGGAATAGCAAACAAAGAGCCAATCCTCAAATTACAGATGGATCAAACAGAAAAACAAAAATCAGCAAACTTATCACAGTGAAGGGTGCAGTCATGCAAAGGCAATAAACTCTGCCAGTAAACATACCCAAAGTGCCTTGGCAGAGAGGAAGAAGTGATAATATGATTCCTTTCACTGCTCATCAGATTTGAGTGGTTTCATACAGGATTTATTCACACACTTTGAGTGAGCGTGTTCACAAAGCTCTACATCAACTAAAAAGTGGAGGGTTTTATTGTCTTGTAAGACTTCAGATCAACAAAAGTGGACTGAATGAGGTATAGCAGCTGGGCTCCTCATTGTAAACGTCATCTAAATGAGAGTTTGTGGTTGTTTATGCATATCTGTTCTCAGCCTCATGACGGTCCACTGCTAAGTATGAATGTGTACTCGGTCATGCATAAATACGTCTTTGTGCTTAATGGTGTTCCAGTGCACAGTAGTATCTATCTAGGACAGTAGCATGTAGTGATTGTTGTTTACACAGCCTATTTACATTAGAAAGCCCCCATAACAATAGACAGTCTCACCATGTAGATCCGATAGCTGGGGGTTTTAACGCTGAAGCCCATCGTCCTTATTGTCTGTCTCACCCAGGGAATGTAGAATTAACAGATTAGCCAAGTGGAGGGGGGGAAGAAGGAGAAAATGCCTGCATCTGCTGTTTGATTTAGAAAAGGAAAGACAGTAGTGATTGTTGACCAACCATGTATGAATTCATATGTCTATTTGAGGATAATGAGTGAAACGGTATGCACACAGGACCTGATGAATGTAAGCAGACCTTCATAATGTGCTAAAACAAGAGTTTTCCTCTGCTTTTTTTCTCAATGTGTGTGTATGGAGATTGAGTCTATGAGCTGATATGTGTGTGGAGACAGATAGACACAGAGAGAGAGAGAGATAGCATGGAGATAAGAGGCGAAGGAGAGAGGGCAAACATATTCCTCTTTACCTTGGATTCACAGGCTGAGTCACTGCAGATGGAGGGCATTTTTCATGCTGCATTGCTACACAGTTCTCTTTACTGCGTTATTTTTTATGACACTCCTCCCCAAGGATGTTGGAGTCTTAAGGAGGCCCCTGACTGTGATTAATATAACAGGCTGCCGTTACCGCCTGACATTTGAGTTCTTCTCTTACACCACTGCACATCTGCCTCATTCTTCATGGAGCGGGTTACAGCGACAGCCTCGCGTCATGCTACGCTACACATGGAAAGATGGCACTTAACAGAATGTTCCAACCTCCATCTGGCTCTTTCTTGATCTATTTCTCATTTTCCTTTCATTATCTTCTACCTTTATCTCTCCCTCCATCACTCATAGCCTCCCTCAGATTGCTCTCTCTTTCTTCAAACGCGTGTGTGTGTAGCTTCTCTCTTTTCTCTGTTTAATTCCACATACCTGGTTCTAAATACCATTCTCAAATGGCCAACTTAAATAACTTTCAGATTATCAATCATCAAAAACACCCTGGGAAAGTTTCTGCTGTAATTATACAACAGATTCATTGTTTGTTAGGATTTGAAGTTGTGTTCTGAAGCAATGTATTGAACTCCCCATAGAACAAATCTAAACTGGGTCAGAGCTTCCAAATATCAAATGAGGAGCCTTATTATCATTTCTGTGTGTTGTCAAGCTTCATATTCTGCCAGATAAAAACTCTTCAAACAATAGGCTGGCACATTTAGGATGGAGATGAGGATACAGTGGGAGGAGAGGGATACCCAGACTCCAGATGTCAGACAAGGAGGCTCTGCTGTGGTGGAGTGTGCTTGTCCAAACCAGCCTCCAGCTGTTAAATAACCCATAGTCAACATCTTGGTGAGCTGTATGGCGATCAAAGCCTTCAAATCTGGGTCCCTACATCAGTTTAACTCAAAACTATCGGGTGAATATCTCGGGGCAACCCTGCACACGTGGAGCTGTGAGTGCATTGCCTGACTGTGTGTCAGTGTGCCTTGATTTGCATCTTGTATGTGTGCGTGTGTGTGTGTTATGTGAAGTACATGTGGGTGGTTAAATATATATGTCAGTTAGACACACAGAGGTGTGTAGCAGCTTCCACAGTGCATGTGCACAGGAGTGGGATGATGTGACGATGTGACTGTAGGTGCGCCTGTCAGAGCAGTGAAGGAGAGGTCTGAAGGCATTTTGATGGAAAATCAAACACTCCCCTCCTTTGCGTGCCTCGACTCCCCATGCAGAGCTCCACTTTTCTGACGTGTTCCTGAAAGATGCGCTCCATTTGGGTGCCAAACTGCAAAATATACCCATCTCTGCTATCATTTATCTAGAATTGACTCTTAACATCTTTTTTCACACACATGGGACTGAAAAATGAGAACATTTGACATGTTTACACATTTTTCCCATTTTGAATTTTTCTTACCTCATGTCAGAAGAATACTGCAACTGATTGAAGTCTTCAGGTGGGATAGATTATTTTATTTGACTTATGGTAATATATGAAATGAAATACACCAATTATACAGGCTAAATTCATTTTTAATTTACCCATCATGTACCATTAGCTGCAGCTTGACGAGCCAATGATAAATCAGCTCCACCAAACCTGCTTGTAGTCAGCTGTGGGGCCACACTGCTCTGACAGTGATGCTGTCATTGTAATGGAGGTTGTGCTCCAATGTGTCAGCCGGAACACAACTTACATGAACACAAACATGAATAAAGAGGACACAGGAATGGATTCTCAGTCTGTTTACTGGGTTTAGAACAGCACAACAGTCATTAGTTTAACCTAAACAAATTCCTTGAAGTAATAATAATCATAACTGCAGTCAAAAGCCTTAGCATTAGCCTCTGATTTATCTTTAGCCTCAACCTTAGCATTAGCCTTAGTGTTAGATTTAACTGACAGATTTAGCTCCCATTCTAGGTGGCTCAAGACCCCCTAGAAACAACACCCATGGCTGTTGGTGTGTCTGTGTGCCGAGTAACAAGTAACGCTGCTGGTCATACAAAATATAACAAAAGTAAAAGTATTCTAGGCATTAACAATATGTAAAGAAGTAAAAGTAGGAGAAAAATACGTCACCAAAGGTCAGATCCGTTTTTTTTATACTTAAGTAGTCCTGAATCCAACAGATAAATCCAACTTAAACCTAATGAAACCGCAAATAGCAGCAGGGTACCTGATCAAGTTTTTGTGTATGACAAGTTGGGAGTGAGATGGGGTGTTGTTAATCTACAGCGTACTGTCCTTCACACTGCTGTAGCCTCACCGCATAAACGCTTCAAATCATCATTAAAGTTCACACGCTTAATCTACATAATATTTTCTGTATGCATGACCCTCTCTAGATTTTGTCTCTTTGGGGGCTCTATGGTCTATAGATCTCCTCAGAGGGAGCTTTATTTCAATGTGTGTGGAGGCACATCTGATGCAGTAAATCCCCCCTGTCCTGTATTTACTGTCTGTAGTTTGTCCTTCTCTGATGCACTGCTTTAAAAAGCAAGAGGGAAACCCGTTTCTTTTTCTCTCTGGATTCACTTGACGCTTGTGTATGTGTCTTGGGATTTAAAGCATGTGCAACTCACACCCACACAGACACTACTTACAAACACAGATGCACACAGGGTGAAGTACACATCCGTACACATACGCAAACACACCCCCTTCTATGCAGTGCAGTAAATACAATGATTGTATTTTGGCTCCATTTTCTCCAGGGTGGTGACAAGTCTTTTTTTTCCCTCTCACATGGTTGAAATGAAATCCAATTATATCTGTAATGGCTCTTCAACTCATCTTTTGCTTTGAAGGAGTCAGCTTGCTTGAGTCACCACTGTTGGACCCAGTAAATCAGTGATGCGCAATAGCGCAAATGTGCAACAAAGACAGATGTCGTGTGTGTGGGAGTGAGTGTGTGGTCCAATGCCTATATTTTAGGCAACCAACAATCAGAAGTCACTTAACTACTGTCAAACTTTGTTACTCTGTTAAGTGTGTCACATGTTACAGCAATGATTCTATATTTGCATATTTTAATTAAATAGCTGGAATTTAGAATTAATCATTTCCTAAATTTATGGGGTAATTATATGGTGTTTGTCCTTGACTTGGCAGCGTCACCCACCCATGAATAAATTCATCACAGTCTTGTGATAGCAGACAAAGTTACGCTGACACCTGCAAACTTTGTTTCCTCTACTTACCCCTCAATTACCCTCTCTTGTGTTCTTTTCTGACACAATAAATCACATACTGTCACATTGTCTTTGTCATCACAGCTCTGTGACAAGTTGATCATGGAGATGTGTGGGTGGAAAACCCCTGTGTGTGTGTATGTGTAAAGATTTCTCTAATCTCAGTGCACTCGCTAAAATAAAGGACCTCTTTAATAAACCGGACATGAACGAGGTCTCGTGTGTTTCCATGGCACCCTGAAGAGGCTGCTGTGTGCTTAGAGTTGCTGATTGAGCAGAGACGAGAGGTGTCATCTCAGTATTCAGGCTTACGTCACTGCAGACAACCTGTTTGTTAGTTTTACAAGTGTCTGCGGTCCATTCACAGAATAAGCAATCAAATGACTGTTTAATATTCTGTAATGTGCCTAAAACGTCCCAGACATATCTGGACCTAGTTTCTACACTAATCATGTTGTTCAAGCAGAAATACTGTGACATAAGATATCTGTACACTATGTGGCATCAGGACAGTGTAGGGACGCATTGTATCTGCATTGTGTAATTAAGAATGTGAGTTCAGCAGATGGGTACAAATCCTGTCTTTTCTCTTCCCAGAATGCAAACTGGCATCTGTCATTGTCCATCTGCTTTATTTCCTGTTCTTGTGATTTTAATATCAGCAGCTAATAAACCCTCACACCTTGAGCTTAAGCTTCAGCCATGTGGATCTTTCATGCTGTAGCTGGAATGACATTATTTGCTATGTGCACACATAGTAGGCTAACAGTTATGCTACTAATTGCTACAGTGAAACTACTGGATTTCTGCTTACATAGGAAACTAATCTGGGTTCCCTTTTTCACAAACAAGCACATGCATCTGGATTTTCCATGGTCTGATTATATCAGGATTTATGAGCAAGATTTTCTCCAGACCTCTTTGACCTTGACAAGACAGCTGCTCTGCCTACATGAGATTAACAAGCTCTTAGACACAACAGTGGCGCAGGGCAGGACAACGATCCTAAAGGTGCTGTGTGGCAGGAATCATCTGCATGTTTAGTACCTGTTTTGGTTGACTTTTAGACTGTTGTTTCAACACTTAGTCCTTTGAGACGGAAAGTTGCATCAAGTGCTATAAACAAATGTTTTAGGCTATTTATGGGCAGTGATGCGTGATGTTCAACTTTGGAAGAAAAAAGTGAAATGACAAACAGCTGCATTTTAGATAAACACACACACACACAGGACAT
This sequence comes from Ambassis agassizii, assembly GCA_036025115.1. Classification (NCBI taxonomy): domain Eukaryota; kingdom Metazoa; phylum Chordata; class Actinopteri; family Ambassidae; genus Ambassis; species Ambassis agassizii. The sequence goes on from JAVQJX010151722.1 coordinate 9,659, forward strand.
TCAGCTTTCATTTGGAGTCATGCATAAATTCCAGCTGTTGCCTGTTGAGACAAAACAATGAAATAGGCTACAGTCAGGTTTAGATTGTGTGTGGTCCATTCTTACATCCACTGACATACAGTATATACGGTGCGCATATATGTGCTTACATGGACTAGTTGGTTGGTGTGATTGGTTCTGGTTACTTGACGTGGTGGATATACTAGACTTACAAGATAGCACAATAAATCAAAACGTCTGTGCACGTCATCCACAGGATGATAATGAAAACCACACAGCTGCTTCTTTATAACATTCTTTTCCATCTTCCTTGCTTCTGCTGTTCTTCATCTTGCTTGTAGGTCACTGAAGGCGTGACTCTATTCTCAGGCTCGCCTCTACAGGCTTCTCTGTGATCCATCACGATCATAGAGCGGGAATACAGCAACAATTGGAAAAGATGAGATGTTCTGTAGAACATAGAATTAGACTTGAATTATACTTCATTCTTACAATACAATTATCTATGTGTATACTCTGTGTTGTGTATTCCTGAATGCAGCATCACTGCTGTCTTATCTAGCAGGGTGTGTTTCCAGAGTGGGCAACATCCTGCACCTATAGCTCCACTGATACCAGTACGTATGCTCAGTATGTCCTACATAGTGTATGAGGCTGCGACACTATTCATTCAAGAACACCAAACATAATCAAAAGAGCATGTGCTCAATGTTTGCATGGCATACATGACTGAATGATCTGCACATAACACATGTGTACTCCGTTATCAAAGGTGCTCTGGTTTGTCCCCTGAGAACTAAGCCCTCAAGACCTTCTGCTGTCTGAGTACATTATGATTAGACATGCTACAGGAAATGAAGAGGTCTGGGGTGAGGCCGATAAAAGGGGCCGGACTTTTCAGCAGCCAGAGTTGTCAGGGGTCAGGGGTCACATGTCATTTATCGATGCCAGGCTTCTCCCCGCATGCCTTTCTGAATGCTAATCACTCACACACTGTTGGGACAATACGATTAGACTTGATTAAAATCGTCCATTAGCATAGAACTCAGCGTGGGCTGAGGACAATATGGAGAAAACAACCCTCTCTCCTGGATGACGTGTTCATTTTGTGACGGTTTTCTTAGTTGTTGAATAAAGGCTCGATAAGTGGTCAAGTCTTTAGCAGAAATTATCAGTGTGTGTGTGTGTGTGTGGAGAAAGCAAGTTATTTGCCCTTGAAATGCATGTAGTTTTGTGATCACAAACCTACTATTCTGTCATTGTAACCAAGAACTAGTTATTGATCATCTTTCACTCCAAGGTTTCACAGGCGGACGGCCACCAGTTAAACGTGCCCCCTAGGGAGATGACTAATCATTTGCTGTGGTGCAGCAATGGGAATTTTGATTTAGCTAATCTCTGGATTGAATGGAGATTAACCACCATGTGGGGTGATGACTCTCCTCTTTGTCTTTTTTTGTCTGGACGGGGATCTGCTCGCCTTATCTTATCGCTTTGGCTCATTTCTCCGGGGCAGTTCCCCGCTGTTATCAACACAGCTCCATCTACATGGAAATCAAAGCTCTTGCAGAACTGGAATACGATTAGGGAGGGTGAAAAAAAAAAACCCTAATCTTTCCCCTCTTGATGCATGCTAATAATACACAACTTACTCAGAGACTGAACCACAACAAACACAACCCTATTAATGTGAAGGTGGATGGATGAATGAGCAAGGTGGGACAAGAGCGATGTGTTCATGTATGACTCATGAAACATTTCATCTGCGAGGCTCCTTTTTGTCTGTGGGCCTTGAAAATGAGGATTAACTCTCGCCTCACAGGACCCAGCTGCCTGATTCCGCTGCTGACACTGACCTCCTTTGTTTCTTTAATGACCAAAGAGTAGATGCTTGTGTGCGTTGATGTGTGTGTGTGTGTTTTTACAGTAGCAGGGAGGGTTACAGAGGGGATTAGAACCCACACAGCAGCCTCCTCCCCTACTAAACAAAGTACATGGTAATGTACAGTGTGTATTTGTGGGTATTTTTTTGGGGGGGGGGGTGTAAATGTATGACATGCCACTGCGGGTGACACCAGACAAAGAGAGAAAGACTAAGTCCATCTGTGAAAGCAGTGGGATTAAGCTGTGCCCAAGCCAAGAGCTACACGTCAATCACAACAGTGTTTGTGCATTTCTGCCAGTGTGTGTGCCTGGCTGTTATGTACAGAACTGTACACACACACACTCATCAGTGGCAGTGAGGACCCCAATACCGTTGGTTTTATTTGTAATATGTGGGATGGATTGAAGCCAGCGATATGTCAGTCAGTCACAAAAAAAAAGTTTCTTTTTTTATCACATGTGAACTCCTTTCAGGCCGGAACATGAATCATATATGACTGACACCTCTCTGCTACTGGTAGAATGCTGTAAAAACAACTTTGAAAATCAAGAAAGAAAATATTTCATGCTGATTTATCTGCTGGAATGTGTGCTCAGACAGGGTGCACTCCCTCTCTGCACATGGGTGGGGGGGGGGGGGGGGGGGGGGGGGGGGGGGGGGGGGGGGGGGGGGGGGGGGGGGGGGGGGGGGGGGGGGGGGG
>JAVQJX010151730.1:0-10224 GCA_036025115.1 Ambassis agassizii
GGAACCTTAATCCAACTGAAATGTTTTTGGATGGACCTGAAACAAGCAGTTCATGTGAGGAAACCCACCAACATGTCAGAACTGAAGCTGTTCTGTACTGAGGAATGGACTCAAATTCCTCCAACACTGATCAGCACTTAGTGGAAACACAAAGAGCTCACAGCAGATACTAGAATTTCATTTGTCTGATGATGTTTTGGGTCATATTTCTGCAGATTATGGAGTCAATCTGTATGATGTTCATCAGTATTTTTGGTGCTCTTGTTGATTTATCCTGCAGTGTTCTGCCTTCATTTGAAGTGATCCTGTATTTCATTCAGGCTGCTTAAATATTTCACTCCCTACAGTATGAGGTATGATTATGAATTGTGATTATGAAGGATTTTAAAGCGTACTCAATAAGGAGCAGTTCATTTGTCACTTTGCCAAGGTGTATAAAGTTTTGGCTGCGGGTTCTGTCGGCCTGCTGCTGGACGTTTATGCGGTTTTATTTTATGAGTGCTTTGGCACACAGTGTTTATATTTGTCAACCATTCTGCTGTCGCAGCCAAAACTCTTAAAAAAGGGACTTTAAATATGAGAAAGTAAAAATTAAACAGTGCAGGTCTTCATTCTTTATGTCAGACTGTTTACTGTACTCATAATGAATAATTTACAGCCACTGGTCACACCACAGGGGGTCTGCCAGACTCAGGCTGCTTCTGTCCTCTATACAACAAACCAAAACATGGTGGTCTTAGGTCAACATATACACACACACTCACTGATCGATTCATCAATGATGCCAAGAGGTCCAAACCATGATACTGCCACCACCATGCTTCACAGATTGGATCAGTTCCAACATGTCCTCCAGGATTTCTTAACTTTTGTTTCGGGCTCATTGTTAAGTTTTGTTTTTCATCTCAGCTGGCTTTAATATAAAACGTGACTGGTTAAGGTTTGGCATTGAAAACAGGATTAAAGGTTTGTACACAGACAAATTCATAAATTCACATTTTACATGGAAAGCCACTCACACATAGTCGCCATCGTTGGCTGCAGTCGTTAAAATGAAGCCTTTCAAAGGTAAAATTCTCAAATCTGTAACAAGTTTCTCACCTGTTTTCTTGACTAGCATGGCGAAAAGTCTTGTGCTTACTTATGTAGTTCAGTATTTTATATACAGCGGTCATAAATAACCATGCAAATATAATTCAATACAGAATGTTTATGTCTTTGGCTGGATTATGTGTCTAGATTACAGCAACTGAGTGCATTAATCTTCCAAATGGATCACTGGTATCTTCATAGTCTGCTGTGTATGCAGACCTGAACTCAGGCTTTAATTCAGCATCTAATCTCAGTGAAGGAGTTTGCACAGTTCAGTCTGAGAAACACTCAGCAGTCTCAGTGTTTCCTACAGCAGTAAAGAGACGGCGCTAAGTGCTCCACATGGACGGAGGGATCAATACTTTAGTACAGAACAGCAGCTGCCCTCACAGCCTGTCTGCTCTCCACCATGTCTGATGCGGCAGTGAGGAAAATCAAAACATCATCAGTCCTTGTTCGCATCAGCTTGAGGAAAAACAAAGTGGTCATGTTTCTTTAAATGTGTGAATTTCACAGCTGAAAAAATTTAAATTTACATCACTCCTATTTGTCATGCATACACACACACCACACCCATGCACATGCACATGCATAGAGGAGAGGAGGAGTGGGGGCAGCGCCACAATCAGGTTGGGGGTTCAGGAGGTGAACTGGCACTTCTCCAGCAACCAGTCCACCTCCATGTGTCTTGGTCCGGGGCTGGGCTCAAACCGCTGCCCATCCCAGCCCAATGCCCTATGGACTGAGCTACTGCCTGCCTGTTCTGAAAAAGCTTCAAAAGCTGCAGTTCCTCTTGTGTCCACTTGAGGGCTGGTTCCAAAAAGTGAGTCAGTGACAGTATCCAATAAAAATGAACATTTTCACAGCATGCTACATAAACTGATTGATCTGTAGTGATAATTTCAATTGTATCCTTTATCACGTTTAAATCATTAAGTGGTATCGTCACAAAGCTCAGAATGTCTTGATTCGTACACTAGGGGGTGCTCATGAGTCCTATAAAGCTATAGTCTAAAAATGTGAAGTGTAAAAAATAATTTGGAGAATTGTTGTATTTTTTTTGTAGAATTTTATTTGTTATTTTTTTTGTATGTTATTAGCGCCCTCTAGGTGCACTGCTCGTGTTTGGTGATCACTGATAGTCACAAAATCATAGGGTGATCAGACTGAGTCAAATCAATCAATCAATAATTCAAAAACACATTTTCCGTTTTAAAACTAATGAGAAAATGGTGTCAAACATCAGTGTCGCTGCTCTTTTTTGTTGTCGCTGTACACACTGTTCGTATGTTTGTTGTGAGTCTTACCTTGTGCTTCAGTCGTTAACACTCTCACTCATGTGATCTCAGTGGGAAGTCAATCTGTGAGAAAAAGGGAACAGAAATTATAAAAGGATGAAAGTCTGCAACCTGAGAAAGAACTCAGCTCTCTGTGGGATCATTAAAGTTTGCTTCCTGACCCAGAATGACCTGAAAATGTGCACATGCACTTTCATATTTGTGAAGATCTTTGATGACCTGAGCAGAAGCAACATCCTGTTTTCCTGCAGAATAAATGATGCTGCAGCAACGGATTCTTTTAACCTGCTGGGAGCCTCTTCATGTGAGCACAGCCGTGGCTAACAAGGTAAGTGACTATTTTCCACGTCAGCTATTTTGTAATATTTGTATAATTTAGCAGAATTTTAATGTGAATGTAACTTTTTATTAGTTAATTATGGTTAGAAATTAAATTAATCATGCTAAAAAAATGTTCATTTTTAATATTCTTCTGTTTAATGACTTAAATTTTCTGAAGTGAAAAAGATCATCAGTATGGATGCACTGGAAATCGATGACATAAACATGGACCTCATTAATGAAGGTAAGGTATCAACCACAATCCATTCTATTACTGTAGCTGCTGTTACAGACCATCCTGTGTCTCAAAGTTTAATTTAAAATGTCTCTTTGCTGTAATAAATTAGGCAGGATGAGTGAGACAAGAACCAGACAGGTTTAAGATCTAAAGTGAAAAATCTTTTGTTCATACATAAAAATGAGGTAGTTATTGTGAAATTTAGTGCATTGGATGCCTTCAAAGACCATGGGAAAGTTGAAATCTGACAATTCCTTCTGTTGTAATGTTCTTTAAAAAGAAAAAAAAGTAATCACAGGACAAACAGCAGTGACAAAATGCATTTACCTGTTTAGCATCAGCTGGTTTCCGCAGCAGGAATCCCTCCAGATCCTGTTGGATCGTGAGTCTTGGATTACTGTGTGCGCTCCTTCTGACTGGTAACGTCGCTCAGATCATCTTCTGTAAGTCACTGAAAACACATTTAAAGATGCCACAGATTACAAATCTGATTTTTGTTACCGTGCTGTTACACAGATGAGATAATCAGCCGTCCGGGCGTGACGCAGGCCAATTACCACGCTCTGACTCAGGACAGGGAGCAGAACGATTCTGACATCCTCACCGCAGATAGACTGCAGACCTCACTGAGAAATCTGAGTCGAGACAACAAACTGCTGCAGCAAAGCGTCGATTCTTTGACCTCAGAAAGAGACGAGTTCAATGTGAGTCTGAGTAACGTGAAAACCGAGAGAGATCAGATACAAGCAAGTTACAACAGCTTGAAACGAGACAGCGACCTGCTACAGACGAGCTACAGTGACATTCAGAGGAAGCTGGAGCAGCTGCAGAGCAAACATGAGGGTGTTACAGCCAGCAAAGGGCAGCTAGAGAGCACACACAGACAGCTGCAGAGAGAAAGTGAGGATTTAAAAACTCTTTATTTCACACTGGAAGCCAAAGAGATTCAGTTAGAGAGAAACTACTCTGCGCTCCAAAACAGCAAAGAGGAGCTGCAGAGAAGCTACGACTCACTGAGCGTCAGTAAAAACATCGTGCAGAGCGCCTACAGCTCACTGTGGAAAGACAAAGAGCAGCTGCAGAGCAGGTTCAACAGTCTGACCAGAGAAAAGCAGCAGCTACACGCAAACTACAGCAGCCTGGCTGCAGCCAGAGGTGAACTGCAGAAGAGAGCCGACAAGATGGCGGATAAAGTCAGAGGTCAGCTTTAACACAGAGCGTTTACACACGTCATCTCTTTTATTTCCCTCACTGTGCTTTCACTCTGCAGCCATGCGCTGTCAGACAGGGTGGACCAAGTTTGAGCTCAGCTGCTATTTTGTGTCGACTGTGAAGAAAAACTGGACGGAGAGCCGCCAGGCCTGCGTGGCTGAGGGGGCGGAGCTGCTCGTCATAGACAGCAGGGAGGAACAGGTGAGAACAGGAAGTCAACGCAGAGCGAACACCACACACGTGGAGCTCAGACAGGATCCATGATCCAATGTTACAAAACAGCATCAGCCTGCTGTCCACTGTGGGTTTGTTCTCATGTTTTATAATGGTCATTTGTAATTTAAAAAAGGAATATAAAGGATTTTCAATTAATAGGCAGACAAAAAAATCTGAAAGTCTTGTCCTGCACACACTAATTATACATATTATACTCCTACAAAAGTTAAACTGCAATAAAAGTGAGGGAAACATGGAAAGCTTAGAAATAAATGGTGTTTGCGTGTGTGTGCTGCTCCAGGTGTTTGTTAACAGGCTACTGAGCAGCAATCAAAACGCCTGGATCGGTCTCACTGACAGTGTGAAGGAAGGACAGTGGACGTGGGTGGACGGGACTCCAGTCACCACTGTGTGAGTTTGAAATATAAAGTAATCTGAACATACTAAAAACATCTGCTGTGCTCTGGATGAGGAGGTGATGTTACACAACTGCATCTGCAGACAAGAGCTTCAAATGAAAAGCGTGAGAAACAGCAGGTCAGACTGAGGACACCGTGTCTCTGTCGTCTTTCAGGTTTTGGCAGCCCGGCCAGCCCAACAACTACAACAAGAACCAGGACTGTGGAGAGTATGTGCACACATCATCTGCAAACATGGGGCAGTGGAACGACGACGGCTGCTTCGCCAGCCAGATCTGGATCTGTGAGACATAAACTCACAAAAGGTTTCATCAACCGACTCAAGAAAAACTGAGCCTGTTATGTTATGTAGCCTGTTTCTCCACCTTTTGGCCCATATTTGGATTTTTCCACTTTTTAGCTTTTGCTGATTAATATTAATTTCTTGCTGTGTGCAATAAAATACATATTAGCATCTAAACATCAAATGAATGAACATACACTGTGTTTACACTGGATTTGAATAAAGGTTTCTGTCCTATATTTGAATTAAAAAAATGTCAAATTTATCCTCACATACATGAGACACATTAGAGCCAAGATTGGACAGAAATACTTTCTAAAACTTGGATATTTTTCATTTTTTGTTCTTGTTTCATGGGTCAACGTGCTGCTGTCAGAAGCAGGTAAAAATAATACAGTTCCCACTCTGACAAATCTGTTAACACTTCCTGGCCTTGTCCCCTTTACAAAAACAGGCTCCTGTTGCCTAGGAACACTTCCTGCTCCTTCCAGGTGCAGACTCTCAGCAACCAGGCTACATTTTGATATCGACGCTCGGCGGTTTAACGGTATGTGCTTCAGACTGATCATATGTTCCATCAAACACAGCAAGCTGCTATCAGGGCTGTTTGTGTCACCTGTGCACATGCATGGAGAGTTAGCTGCCTGTGTGGAGCTCCTCCACAGCAGAGAGCATCAATATGTGCAGCATGTTCTCATCCTGGAGGCGGAACACAGTGAGAGAAAACTCCACTTCCACTGATCATTCAGCTTGTGTACAGCTCACATGCATCACTTCATCTTGACACTAACCACTACGAAAAAGGCAAAACTTACCCAAAAACCCTAAGACTTTGTTGAGAAAGTATAAAGTCTGCCTGAAGACGACCTGTGCTCTCATAAATATATACAATATTTGGTTGATGAGACACCTGCCAGATCGGAGGTTATATTTCTGCTAATGGAACATATGCCCGAAGCGATCTGAACATGGCCGTGAATGTCTGATTATGGAGGTGTGGAGTCCGAGGTTTGAGCCCCCTGACACCACCAGCCGTTTTGTTTTTAGTTTCATTTTGTTCATTCGTCAACAAAATGTTAAAGTTAGGCTTCTTAAAGCACACAAATATTAAACACAGTTTTTTCTTTATCTGCCATGAGGACGAGTTCCCCCATGAACAAGCAGAGATGATAAGAAAAATGTGCACAAATGTTTGAAACATTTTCAAGGACTGAAATATCGACCTCGTTTTCCTGGTGAGGACAGGCTGGAATAATTTGGATCCAGTAAGAATGAAAATGTTCAAATCCCATTTCATAAGCTGTCATTTTTAAACAAGGAAGGATAAAATATTTAAACGGCTGTCTTAGATGATGAATTGATTTAAAAAAAATATTTCATGGACATCTTGTGAAACTTCTGGAGGTTAAATTATTCCAACAAAAACAGGAAGCTGGAAGGCTGAATTTAATTGCTGTGCTATTGCAGTGGATTACATGATGTCTTTAGTGTGTCCACCCCCACATGTCACACTGCTGCACCCTGAACTGACGACAATGCACTGACGAAGCTCTCTACATGTTACATAACACGGCGTCGGAGGAAGGCAGCCTGTTTCACAGTGCAGATGTACAGCCGCTCTGGCATGCGGCGCGCTCTGGGTGTGGTGGCGGTTGCATTGAGAGCGGCTGATCTTCATCTCAACCATTAATTGGAAAAAGCCTTTTCATTCTCCCGCAGAGACGAGCCCGAGCCAAACCGTCTGTGGTGGCGTGGTGAGATGAGGTCCCCTCCTGGGGGGATGAAGCCGGGCGGTGAGGTTACGCTTTGGGCCGCCTGACTAAAAATAAAAGATGAAGGAGCTTCTACCAGACATGCTGCTCTGCAGTGGGTGCATTAGCCTGATGACCTAATGCATTTGAATGGCTGAGGTTATTTTTCCAAATAGTTGGACTGAATTTTGTCAGTAAGGAAGTGTGCTACTGTGTTTACATGAGGTTACTGCAGCTTCAAATGGGAAACGTGGGTATGATTAAAATTTATATTTAACCTATAAGCTGACAGAAACACTTTAAGCTGCATTCTGACCAGATATGATCATAGTTAGGATTCATCATATACTGTATAGTTAGCTAAGCATTTGCCAAAAGAATTTAATGGACAACAGTATGTGCAGCATTTCTGAAGTATGAGGGTCAGAGGTCAAGTGGTCTAAGTGTCGGGACAGAGATCATTTCTTTGATCTTTCTGTGCAGACAAACACACAAAGTTCTCATCTTAACCCTCACTGTTTGCGCTAAAGCTGCTACAATCAATAAATGAACGTTTGAACTTTTTGTCTGCTGCATTAACATTTACACCTTTACAACTAAAAACAATGGTGTCCATTTTGGTCATATTTCACACAACAAAGACATGATGTAGTGATGTCACAGCTACGTCCAAACAGTAAGAAACACCTTTGAAAACGTGAATAGGCTTTTATTTTGAAAAGCAGAAAGTTGTTAAATAGGTACAAGATATGAAGAGAAAATGTTGAAGACGTAATATGAAGTAAATGACGTAGAAGAAAAGCCTGATAAACTATATGAACCAATTGAACAAATGAATTGCTTCTATTTTAAAAAGCAGAAAATAATTGAATTGGTGGAAGATATGAACGAGAAACTGTTGAAGAGAAGCATAATATTAACATATGACCTTGAAGAAAAGCCTGATAATAAACCATATGAACAGTCTGAGGCAGGAATAGCAATCAAACTAACTAGAAAAGCACTCAGAGAGCTCTGCCAACCACCTCAGTGTCCCCATACAGATCATCACCAGAATGTATCTGTTCATCTGCTCCTGATAACATTCCAAACATTTCCTGAAATTTTCAAGATCCGTCCACAACTTTTTAAGTTATGTTGACAAACAAACAAACAAACAGATCAACGCTGGCAGAAACATAACCCCCTTGGCAGAAGTAAGATGAGCTAGCCTTAGCTCAACTTAAAGCTAAAACTTTTACTGACCTTTACTCTAAACTGTGGAAAATAAAGGTGTCTTCTGCTGCAAAAGACATTATGAACGTGAGCTAACATGCTGAAACTAGTCAGCTTCTAGCTTAGCTTTCATTTGGAATGCATCGTAGCATTGACTATTTACTGTTATTTAGTTTAACTGTTGATAATATCCATTAATGATGCTTTCATGATGTCCTCCTCTTCATTGTTTTTGTTTGTCAGTTAGCGTTAGCATTCTCCTCCAGGAAACACTTTATTTGAGATGATGCAGAAAAAGTACTTGTTCTGCTCAAAAACAATATCAAGAAAATGATTCTCTTACATTTGTAAGACACTACAGTATTAATTTAGGTTAACAAGTTGGGTTTGTTTTAGATGGCTTCAAGGCCGCTTCTTCAGATTCTATATGAAAGTCATCAGTACGATTATATATTCATTTTATAAAGTTCAACTTTCTATTATTCCCAGAGGCTGCAGGAATCCATTTCCATTAAAGAGTGTGACATTTGAGCTCAGCACCAAAGTGAAAATAAACCATCTCACCCATCATCACACTGCAGCCTGAAGCATTATGGAAATACACAAATCAATTGTCTGAATGAGGAAATGAAGTTCAACATGTCTCCCTCTGATTGTGCTCACATTACTGAACAGCAGTAACACAAAAAAAAGAAAAAAAACAACTAAAACACATCCAGGCAGCGAAAGCGGCCGTTCACACAGGTCAGCTAAAGTTCACACTGACAGAAACTTTCAGCCATCACTCACTGATTGATTGACAGCTTCTTTAAAGATTAAACTCAAGCCACATCTGCAGGGAGATGGCATCGTTTCACTAAATGTGTGCGTCCACAGGTATCCACACAAACCACTGAAAACACTGTAGTACACATGCCAGGCCTGTGAGTGGCGCTGTGACCACAGAAACACACAGAAAAGAAGACATTGAGGATGGTCCAAAAACTCCTGTGATGTAAGCAGTATAAGATGGATATAAAAACATGTGGTGCGTTGCAGAACATTTAGCTGGAAAAGCAACAACAAGTTCAGTGTTTCAGGAAACATGCCTCTTGGGGGTAACCATGGAAACACGTGGATATTCTGCTGTTTTCATGAATGTCATAGCTCCAATATTTCCCATGATAAAGTAAAGAGTCTCAAGGCTGTAACAAAGTTCTGGAAGCAGATAAAAATCCAGCTGACAGAAAACATGAGTCTATTTTTAGTGGGCTCAGATTCCTAATCATCTTCAGGACCTCTGAATGAATAATGAATGGTATCTCGTCAGTAACCTCACAAAAACCAAACCAAACCGAGCAGTTGAAACATGTCAGTGACTCCAAATCACATCACACTGAGAGCTGATTATGTTTTTTTAAGCAGCAGTTTGTGACCTCGCTTGACCATTATAATGCATTTCCCATAAGGCAAAGGGAGGCAGTGAAAGAGGACGGCTGGAGCTGCTGAGTGTCTGATGGAGATAAGAGGAAATGACTGTGGCTGAGAGATGCCATCCTTCAGCCTGTCACACTCTGCACTGCCCATATTAATTAGCCTCTATAACTCATGACTGATCTGAAACAGCCACTTCAGGAAAAGAAAGGAGGAGAGGAGTCACGGACATGTCAGGATTCTGCCGTCTGCACACAATGACACAGAGATGCTCTCGTCTGATATGATGGGACGCTGACATGAAGCAAATTTATAGCAAAAATACATAATTTGTGTTAAAATAAAACACAATTATGTCCTGAGGCAAACAAAACAGTTTTAAAAAATGTATTTTTAAAAGTTCTTTTTATTAGAAGAAGAAGGAGAAGAATGGGCCATTTTAGAAATAATGGACAGCTGAAGGGGCGTGGCTCTGTTTGTGTTTGATTGACAGCTTGAAGAAGGGGCGTGGTCATGTCTGTGTTTGATTGGCAGCTGCATTATTTTAGGCTCATATTTTAAAGCAAATCTGATCTTTTATTTATGAACCAGTGGTAAAGCAAGCGAAAGGTAGAAGGTAAAGTTAGTTTATTATGTTTACATAATTTATTAGCTCAGGCATCCATTCACAGCAGATGTAGACATCCCATATATACTGATGCTACTATAACTTTTATACTTTCCTGAATGTTTATCATCATATCTTCATAATCATTTTTTTGGAACA
>JAVQJX010151736.1:0-36133 GCA_036025115.1 Ambassis agassizii
ACTGCGAATGTTCACAAGATTACTCCACTTTAACAGTTTTCCTTTCCTTCCTTCATTTATCGTTCTTATTGCTGATCAGTACACCTGTTAAAATCTTTTTTATAATAAATTTCCTCCCACAACCCAAGGGGATTAATTCATTCTGTTCCATCCAACCATCCCTTCAAAATCCAGTTCTAACTGATCCATGTGTAGAGGTGGCGGATTATTTTGCAGCCACCCGGACTCATTTGCACTTGATCTAATAAAGTGGACAGTTGTGTGTAATTGGACTCCACTCACTGGCATGGCACTACTCAAAACAGACGCAGCAGATCTATCATCAGCCTGTCCTCACCAGATATGTTCTAAGGGTGGTCAGATAAAATGGAAACAGTCATTATCTTTCTAAAGCCACATCTCTACCTGGTCATGGGGGCAGAGACTTGTCCTGACCCAGTCAAAGTCAGTCAAGTCAAGTCAAGTCAAGTCAGGTTTATTTGTCAATTTCTTCACATGCCCATGACATACAAAGGAATTGAAATTACGTTTCTCACTGTCCCATGCGAAAAGAAAAGAAGACAAAGTAGGACAAGACAAACATTAAAGTGCACAGACACAACAATAGAACATGAACATGTCCCATTACAGTCTAGTCTCTAAATAAATAAAGCGCAAGTTGCTTAAGGCTTCTAATCTAACAGGTATTAAAAGACAAGATCAACATTTGTGCATTTGAGTGTTCCAATAGTGTACATTCAAAAAGAAATGTACTATGAGGAAGCAGCTCCAGTTAAAGTTTCAAGTATTTGCAGTTTTTGTAGTGCAAGGCAGTCAGTGGCAGTGATCACACTTGGCAGCATGCATAGCAGCAGTAATGGTAACAGTGTAATACAAATGACAATGATGATAGTAATGGTAGCAGCTAATGTATGCATTTTGAATGATGCAGAGGTAGTCATTCTTGTTAGTCAGTGTCACACATACACATATGTATGTTTTTGATAATGTTTATAACGTTGGTGTGTGCATTAGGCGCCTCCTCTGAGTATCGCATCAACAGCAAAGTGGTGGGCCTGCCTGAATACAGCGAGGAGCTGGAGAAACTTGGCATTCTGATCAAAGCTCGGAACTTCCTTGTGTTTCAGGTGAGACCATCTACGCTCAGGAGTGTATTTAGTCAAGTTAAGATGCCTCCAGCTTTGAGTGCTCCTCAGGCAATTTGTAGGAGTTGCTTTTCGTTAAAAAGTTTGTCCTCATATTCCCTAAAGGGAGCTGTGGAGTCTATTGCCATGAAAAACCCCAAAGAGCGTACGGCTCTGTTTGAGGAGATATCACGTTCTGGTGAGCTGGCCCAAGAATACGACCGTCGGAAGAAGGAGATGGTGAAAGCAGAGGAGGACACACAATTCAATTATCATCGCAAGAAAAACATTGCTGCAGAGCGCAAAGAAGCTAAACAAGAGAAAGAGGAGGTATGCTTGATCTAAATATTATATATATTTGATATGAATATAAGGCTCTGGAGTTTCATTTCAGCCCAAAATCTTCTGTGTTTTTGCTGCCAGATTGTAAAAGTTGATTTTCCTTGGATGTGGAAGTGCATCAATTTTTGTTAAACTGTCTGATGTTGTAAACAAAAAATATAAACCTGCTGAAATGCATTCTCCCGTTAACCATAAACTGACCTGATGTAAAATTGTTGAAGCTAATTAATCTCTTTTCTGTCATCATTCTACCAGGCTGAACGATACCAGCGTCTTAAGGATGAAGTGGCCAGGGCCAGTGTGCAGCTGCAGCTCTTCAAGCTGTACCATAATGAGACTGAGATTGAGAAACTGAACAAAGAACTAGGTCAACGTAACAAGGAGATCGACAAGGACCGTAAAAAGATGGACCACGTGGAGGAAGAGCTGAAGGACAAGAAGAAAGAGCTGGGAAGGCTGATGAGAGAACAGCAGACCATTGAGAAAGAAATCAAGTAAGTGACCATGTCCACAGCTGCCTTCATACTGCATACACAGATTATGTGCCACATTGTCTGTGAAGGTTCTCAGTCATCCAGGTCATTTTCATTCAAAGGAGTTGAATGTGCCACATTGCTAATTTTACTGACTTTTTTTTCAACAGAGAGAAGGACTCAGAGCTGAATCAGAAGAGGCCTCAGTACATAAAGGCCAAAGAGAACACCTCACACAAAATTAAAAAGCTTGAGGCTGCACGAAAATCACTGCAAAATGCACAGAAGATGTACAAGAAGCGCAAGGCAGACATGGATGAGCTGGATAAAGAGATGAGAGCAGTAGAGCTGTCCAAGCAAGATTTTGAGGAGAGAATGGAGGAGGAGGCACAGAGCCAGGGCCAGGATCTCACCTTGGAAGAAAATCAGGTCTGATGTACATGATGCACTATTGATCTGGGAAATAATTAAGAGTCTTGATTGTTTCAATTTTAAGTTACTCCCATCTTTACCCAGGTTAAGCAGTACCATCGCCTGAAAGAGGAAGCCAGCAAACGGGCAGCCACGCTGGCACAGGAGCTGGAGAAGTTCAACCGTGACCAGAAGGCCGACCAGGACCGCCTTGACTTGGAGGAAAGGAAGAAAGTGGAGACAGAGGTAAGAAGAAAATGTCAACAGGTTTGTCTGTGCCAGAACAAATCGATCTGCTCTGATTTAATACATATATTCTGTTGTTTTCCTTCAGGCCAAAATCAAACAGAAGATCCGTGAAATTGAGGAAAACCAGAAACGTATTGAGAAACTGGAGGATTATATTGCCACCAGCAGGTATGTTCCTCTTATTTTTATGTTGTTTCCACAGTTCCATGTCCAGCTTACTGATTTAATGGATGTCTCCTCTGTACTGCTTTATTCACACATTTCTGCCATGTTACACCTCAGGCAGTCACTAGATGAGCAGAAGCGCATGGAGGAGGAGCTGACAGAGGAGGTGGAGATGGCCAAAAGGAGGATTGATGAGATCAACATGGAGCTAAATCAGGTACTGTATACCACTGCATAGCACATACTACCTGCTCCTCTATTAAATGAAGATGTCAGAAGATGTCACCATGTCCTATTATTATGCTTTTGTGTAGGTAATGGAGCAGCTGGGTGATGCCAGAATTGACAGGCAGGAGAACAGTCGGCAGCAGCGAAAGGCTGAGATCATGGAGAGTATCAAGAGACTTTATCCAGGCTCTGTGGTAAGGCGACTGTGATGCACACATCCAGTTCATTATTAGGATGTTTGCTTATTACATCTGTGGTGATTTGGTAAAAACAAACTCTGTTTAGTAAAGACATACTGTTTTCTGTTTTTAGTATGGTCGACTTATCGACCTGTGTCAGCCCACTCAGAAGAAGTATCAGATTGCTGTGACCAAAGTGTTGGGCAAGAACATGGACGCCATCATTGTTGACTCAGAGAAGACAGGCAGAGACTGTATTCAATACATCAAGGAGCAGAGAGGAGAACCTGAGACCTTCCTCCCTCTCGACTACCTCGAGGTGAATACTAAGAAGTGCAGATCACAACTTCTTGTTTTCTGTCCGAGAATGTTTCCTAGAAAAATGTTAGTGTTTAGATTTTCCGTACAATTCATCCCGTTTTGTCTGGTTGTCAAAGGTGAAACCAACAGATGAGAAACTGAGAGAACTGCGGGGAGCCAAGCTGGTGATTGATGTCATTCGTTATGAGCCACCCCACATCAAGAAAGCCCTGCAGTATGCTTGTGGCAATGCTCTGGTCTGTGAGAACGTAGAGGATGCACGAAGGATTGCTTTTGGTGGGCCGTACAGACACAAGGTATTTAGCTTCATTTTAGAGGAGATAGTTGTTAATGTGATGATCTGGCATATGTGCGATTTCCCCACTGTGGGACTAATTCAAGGTTTTCTTATATGATCTGAAAAATGTCCATTCCTCCTGCCTAACATATTGTTGTTCAACTGTGTCCAGACGGTAGCCCTGGACGGTACTCTGTTCCAGAAGTCTGGAGTCATCTCTGGAGGTGCCAGTGACTTGAAGGCCAAGGCTCGACGCTGGGATGAGAAGGCAGTGGACAAGCTCAAGGAGAAGAAGGAGAAACTCACAGAAGAGCTCAAGGTAATGTAATTGTTCATTTAATTGGTAGCCATTACTAAAGCTCGGCATGAAGTGTAATTGACCAGTTATCTTTTTGTTTTTTAGGAGCAAATGAAGGCCAAAAGGAAGGAGGCGGAGCTGAGGCAAGTGCAGTCTCAAGCCCACGGTCTGCAGATGAGGCTTAAGTACTCCCAGAGTGATCTGGAACAGACCAAAACCCGCCACCTCTCCCTAAACATGCAGGTACAGCCTGGTTACAACTCATTATATTCCTCATTTGTAAATGAGACTGTTGCTTTAAAACTGTCTGTCTGTGTTCTGCAGGAAAAGTCTAAGCTTGAGAGTGAACTGGCAAACTTTGGACCCCGCATCAACGACATCAAGAGGATCATTCAGTCCCGAGAGCATGAAATCACTGATCTGCGGGACCGCATGAACCTGGTGAGACTGACTAGAAACTGACAGTTTCGAAGTCAGTTTATGAAGGTCTGACAGTAACAACCATATTTTTGTATTCCAGGTAGAAGATGAGGTGTTTGTGGAATTCTGTAAGGAGATTGGAGTGAGGAACATCAGAGAGTTTGAGGAGGAGAAAGTGAAGAGGCAGAATGAGATTGCAAAGAAGCGGTAAGTTTTAAAAGTCAGTCTTTTTTTATGTCTCTTCAACAGGTCTTCTGTTTCTGTGTCTTAAGCTGAGTTCTGTTTTTTGCTTTAGTCTTGAATTTGAGACCCAAAAGACCCGCCTGGGCATCCAGTTGGACTATGAGAAAAACCAGCTAAAAGAGGACCAGGAAAAGGTCATGATGTGGGAGCAGACTGTCAAGAAGGATGAGGCTGAAATAGAGCGACTCAAGAAGGTAAAAACACAAAACTAAAACACACAGAAACATAATGTGTTTCTGTGTGATGTTAAATACTGCATGTGTGCTTCATAGGAGGAGCACAGACACATGAAGATCATCGATGAGACCATGGCCCAGCTGCAAGACTTGAAGAACCAGCATCTCACCAAGAAATCTGAAGTCAATGATAAAAATCACGATATGGAGGAGATCCGCAAAAAACTGGGAGGCGCCAACAAGTCAGTGGCTGCAAACACTCGCGTTGACGTATATATTGATTTTGAATTCATTTTGTTAATGTATGTTTTGTTGTTGCAGGGAGTTGACGCAACTCCAGAAGGAGGTGACCGCTATAGAAACCAAGCTGGAGCAGAAGCGCAGTGACCGTCACAACCTTCTGCAAGCCTGCAAAATGCAGGACATCAGGCTGCCGCTTCGCTCTGGAACAATGGATGATATCAGCCAGGGAGAGGTACATAAACACAGCCATGAGGGATCTCACTTTGATTCCCATGAGACGAACACTAAGCTTTTTTGTCTTTCTGTTCCAGGGAAGCTCTCAGACAGACGAGTCCAGCAGCCAGAGGACATCCAGCAGCGTTCTGGCCAAAGAGGCTCTAATAGAGATCGACTACAGTCATCTGTCTGAAGACCTTAAGGTAGCTGCTCTGAAGCAAACCGCCCTGGATTTTACTGCTTTTCCTGTGCACATCACTGTATTTAAATGCAGTGTTAGGTCACTGGATTGTCTTGAAATATTTTCTTTGATTTGCTACAGGATGCACTGTCAGAGGAAGAAATCAAGGGAGAGACGAACACACTGCAGCAGCGTCTGAATGAGCAGCAGAGTATCCTGCAGAGGATCAGTGCACCCAACATGAAGGCCATGGAGAAGCTTGAGAGTGTCAGGGACAAGTTCCAAGAGACCAGTGACGGTGAGTCGTCAGGTTTTCTGGGAGAAGCTGGTGTTAAAAGTACCTTTCAGAATTAACAGAATTATTTTATTTGTCTCTTCCTCAGAGTTCGAAGCTGCTCGTAAGAGAGCAAAGAAGGCAAAGCAAGCGTTTGAGCAGATCAAGAAGGAGAGGTTTGATCGTTTTAATACCTGCTTTGAGTCTGTGGCCACCAACATTGATGAGATCTACAAGGCCCTTTCACGCAACAGCAGTGCTCAGGTATGTTTTAGAATGACTTGTATGGCACGTGTGCCCCTGGTATGTGCTGCAAGTAGAAGACTTTTAACAGTAAGAAATTGTTTTCTGTAGGCTTTCTTGGGTCCAGAAAACCCAGAAGAGCCCTATCTGGATGGTATCAATTACAACTGTGTAGCTCCAGGGAAGAGGTTCAGACCAATGGACAACTTGTCTGGTGGAGAGAAGACTGTAGCTGCCTTGGCTCTGCTCTTTGCCATTCACAGGTAAACCAGAGAGGAATACAGTGAGGTTTGTAACACATGTTTAACTCTTGCATGTTTGTAAGACTCTTGCTTCCTGCTTCTTTTTTAGCTACAAACCAGCACCCTTCTTTGTCCTGGATGAGATTGATGCCGCTCTGGACAATACCAACATCGGCAAGGTCTGCTTTTAAATGAAACCTAAACTCATCAGTGCTTAGTGTGTTTTTATTCATGCTGTATTTCTGTCTTCTTCACTCTCTAGGTGGCCAATTACATTAAGGACCAGTCAGTGCAGAACTTCCAGGCTGTTGTCATCTCTTTGAAGGAGGAGTTCTACACCAAGGCAGACTCACTCATCGGCGTTTATCCAGAGGTGTGTTAATCAAACTGTCTGCTAATATCAGACTGCTTGGTTGAATGCTACGGTAGAAACACACAGTGAGCTGACCTTTTCTCTCTTCCATCTGCAGCAAGGAGATTGTGTCATCAGCAAAGTGCTCACCTTTGACCTCTCACAGTATCCTGATGCCAACCCGAACCCCAACGAATAAGATGGGCACTCCCAGCACTGGTATTTTGGCAAGTTGGATGTTTCATTTGCTACTTTTTCTCAATTGTTCATGTACTCTGTAGTCACAGATCATGTATACATTAGGTCTCCTGTGATATTACAGCTGTTTTTTATGTTATGTATTTTTGACTAGAGTAGTAAATTAGTGAATTTTTTAGTTGTGTGTTGGGGGGTTTGTTCTTTATAGACAGTGACAACCAGGATGTATGTACCTTTATATAAGCCAGCCCTCTCTCAATTTGGTCATCAATGCATTATTATAATTAAATGTAATCCGAATTCAAAATATGTGGGAATCAAAACCTTTTAACGACCTGTAGACTTTGTATGATGTGGTTTTTGTTCTCAGACTTATACCGTTTATGGCCCTCCTTTCAGTTGTGTGCTGTCAGTGGTGCGTACTAAAAGATGTATTCTCATCTTCATATGAAGCTTCTTTCTTTTTTTACAGCATAATCATGAAAGTATTGTTACTTTACAGTGGATACATTCCCATTATGATAGTGACATAAAACCCCTAGTTAGCAGCAGTCTATGGTGCTATAAGGAGAATACAGAGCTTTGTTAGAACTGTCACTAGAAAATGATTTCAGCTGTTTCAATACAGTTTTTGCACCGAAGAATGCATTTCGTGAGACTCCTCTGTCAGGTTTGTTTTATTGATTGCTTTGCTTCAGTAAATAAAATTTGAATACTTTAAGCTCCTTCATTTTGTTTACCTTTGTGTCACAGTGTTGCCTTCGTTCGAAGCCACCATGTGATGTGCATCTTGTGTCAGTTTCCATTCCATAAGGAGTGCTTGTGCTTTGCTAGGCAAGACTATTTATGGAGTGTCTCAGTTTTCACACAAACGTCTGCAGGGTATCGCAGACGCAACTTGCACTACTGCTGCATTTCACAGTTATAATGATATTGTCAGGTTTGTCAGGTCTTGTTTTTTCTTCTCCAAACCTCAGACTGTGTTGTCGGGGAGCCATTAGTTTGTTTGCAGAAAGAAAACTTGCACAGAAATCAGTGTTTTGAAAGATTTATTTCTTCAGCTAATGGTGAAAACGCCAAAGTAACATGAACCTTAATGGCACAGATTCAGAAGTGGGAGCAGTATCTCCAAAACTTTGTAACATAATGTGACAGCAAAACACAGACGGATCAGCGGATAATGTAAAAAAACAAACGTAACAGTCCTCTAGAAGAACTGTCAGTGTTTGCATTCAGGCGCAAAACATTAACAGTGCAAAAACGCATTAAAGTTGTAAGCCTCAGTGAACATTCAAGCTAAATTAACCATACACCAGGTATGCGGAACTTAACTGTCCCCAATGTACATCTGTGTAAATGAGAAACGGAGAATTTGTGTGACAAAACGTCACACCGTTTGACCACACCATGGCTTTAAATCTTAAAGTAAAAGTACTTCCCTGTTCCAAAACAGGTTTCCTCTCCAAAATCTGTTTTCCAACTGCAAACAACAGCTGTGAGCAGGATAACTCCTCCATAATAAAAGACAGACGTCCCTTATGGATCGAAGGACGCGGCCTTACAAATAAAGAAAAATCCTCCAACGTGCATGTTTGCACTAAAGCCCCTTAAAAAGACGCACAGTGACCGGCTCCCCACAGCGGAGTCTTCTCTCACTGTCCTTAATGAACTTTCTGTATTCACCGTGTACTTCTTCTCAGTGAGGCACTTCAGTCAGCTCACTCACATTGCTGTGTGTCTACAAAGAAAGACATGCGTCAATATGTTCACTCTGAGAGAAGTCGGTCTTTTTATTAGTTCCATAAATCTTAAGATGTCTTCTTCTTGATTAAGTTTAATCCACATTTGACAATATGTTAAATCTGACCAGACCAATCCAAGGCCTTCACATACAGATTGTCAACGGGACATTAAGCTTAGTGAACTGATGGAGCCACCAACAAGTGTAAAAAGTTAAACCACAGAATGACCGCGTAAAGCCCGGTTACAGACTTTAAACTTCAGAGTCGTCCTCCTGTACGGAGGGAATCATGGGAACAGGGCGTCTCTTTCTCCTCACAGCCGGATCAGGACGGGCCGTTTCCTGTGCTGCTGCAGCAGAGGCGGGACGGGGGACTGGGACGGGGCGCCTCTTTTTCCCAGAGGCGGTGCTGCTGGAGCGCTCGTGGAGGATGCCCTGAGCCACGCCCTCCATTTCAGTGATGGGGATGTGCATGGCGTCAGCCATCTCTCTCTTTGTTACAGAGACAAAGGACGGGTCCCTGGACAGGGAGACTAGGCCGTCCTTTTCTAGAGCCTGAACAGAAACAACATGTAGGGTTTCTGTACATTATTGCTGTCAGTGCATTCATCTTAAACCTCCAGAACTGGCTGAGGTTGTGTCTGACAGGGAGTTGGGTCATTAGCATTTCATTGAACAGCACACTGAACAGTTTTTATGTTACCTCTTGGACAAGCTGATCAGCTGCAGTCTGGGAGATCTGACTCTGACTGTCACCGGAGTTAGGGTCATAAGGGAACTGAATAGAGAAAGATATGTGTTCATGCATACATGATATGATCTGAACGAGTGGGCTTCAATAAAACATTACCTGCATTTTGTCTGTTCTCACTGTGAAGCTCCAAGAGCGTCTGATGTCTGAAAAAAAGGAATAAATAAATACAACTCAATTATGAGACACAGAAATCTTTCCACTTTTTAACCCTGTGTATGACGCTGGCTTCTCTCTCATACCTGGCTCTCCATCCTCACTAGGATTGTAAAACTCTACAGGACTGCCTTCTCTTTCAAATGAAAATCTGAAAGACAAAACAATCGAAAAACAATCAGACCTCACGGCGCCCTAACACGTGTCATCAAAGCACTGAGGAGATCGTGTGTGTCACTCTCACTCTGCGAAGGCGTTATTGTTGGTGTTGCTCTTTGGTGCAGCTGTGGGGAAAAACTCGATGCCAGACGCCATGGCAGCAGAATTTGGTGGAGACTCAGGCTGGCTTTCAGAGAACTGGAGAGGCCGCTGGTTGGTCATCTGTGAGGACTGAGCGTTAGTGGGCTCAGCAGAGAATGAGTCTACTTGGTTACCAAACAGGCCGTGTGAGCGCTGGAACACAAACACACATGTAAGTGTACTCTCATTTTAATAATGACACGAGAAGAGGTCCAGATAATGTTCTGTTCTTTTAGCTAAGACACACAGATGGCGTTCGAGCACCTGGTAAATGGTCTCCTCTCCAGCCTCCTCCATGGCTCTGTCCATCTCCTCATCATTCTGCAGATCTCCTGAAATGGCCCTGTGCATCTCTGGAGCAGCTTCTTCTTCGATACTCCTCAGACCTGCCTGCAAACCATGATGACCAGAAGTTGATACCAAGTCAAAAATACGCAGGTTGCTCTGTATGTTCTTAGGAGCTGACCTGGATCTCCGGGCCTGATGCGCTCTTCTTTGTCGGCCGGTAGCCGTAGTATTCTTCCTGACGCTTCATGAACTTACGGAAATGGTCTTGGAGCAGGAAGGTGGAGTAGAATTTTCCCACAGTCACCTCATCATCTGTGTGTCACAGAGGCGTCTGTGTGAGAAATATTGTATTATGTTGTAAAGGTGAAATATGATGTGTGCAGACTCGCCTCCTATCGGCGGGATGACCTGGTCCAACAGCTTCATGCTGGTACGTTTCCAGATTTTCTTTATAATGGCTCTCAGCTCCTCATTTGCCTGTTCAAAGTTACCTGTTACAGTTCACAGAATTACAACAAGCACATTAACCCAGCAGAATTATATATATGTACATTACATGCCATGATGGAAAGACGCTTTCTTTACCTTCTGTTTTGATCTTGAGTGCCGTCCTGACCAGTGCAAACAGGGTGGCGTTGAAGGTGACAGTGCCGTCACTGTTCAGTGGCATGTTCATACTAACCAGCCGCTGCAGACAGGACGAACAGCTCAGTGAAACAAGACGCTTCCATACTGCATACTACTAATGTAAGCATCACATGAGTCCCTCTTCATCACTGTATTACCTTGCAGGCAGCACGATGGGGGCAGAATTTGCCAAAGCCCAGTGGAGGCTGGATGCTTCGCAGCAGAGTCACCACATCCAGATGTTTGATTCTCCCGCTGTGAAACACTTCTTCAGTAAGAGTCACTCAAATCTGACCTTCATGTTTTTTCTTGGTTCACACTCACGTGGCTTCAGGATCATATTCAGCCCAGATCTTCTTAAATTCATCTAGATGGTGTGGGCCGAGAAGAGACCAATCACGCGTCAGGTAGTCAAAGTTATCCATGATGACGGCTACAAACAAGTTGAGGATCTGGTGTAGAAAAGACAGAAGCTCACTGATGACATATTTCTGTTTTACACTCCCTGCTGGATTGAAGTGTTAAAGGAGTGACTGCATTCTCACCAGGAAGGCACAGAGACAGTAGAAACTGAGGAAGTAGAAGACTGCAAAGTTGGACCCGCAGGTGTACTCTTCTCCTGGAAGGAAGTCAGACTTGGGGTCACATTTCTTCCCATACATTGAAGCCATCATGACCTCCTGCCAAGCCTCTCCAGTAGCACACCTTCATATATAAACACACAGAAAACAAGTGAGATTTTGAACCTGGGGAAAAAAAAAAAGTTGCAGCCAGCGACTCACCGGAATAACATCAGCACAGCCTGAGGGAATGTCTGGAAGTTGTTGTTGCGGTTGATTTGGGTGCCGTCCACTAAAGCGACCTTTCCAAAGATCTGATGGTGGTCCAGAAAAAGTTGTTTAAGAAACCAAAAGCAGAAAGACAGACAGATGTATGATGTAAATGTATAGTGAGAACAGTACCTGCATCCCAATGACAGCATAGATGAAGAAGAGCATCACAATGAGCAGAGCCACGTGAGGAAGAGCCTGTGAACAGCACAGATTCTTGTCATTGAGAAGGTGACCACAGGGAAGCTGGAAGTAAGGATGATGATGATGACTTCATAATGACCTGGAAAGACTTGATGAAGGTCCACAGCAGGTTACGGATGCCCTCCGATCGGTTCAGCAGTTTGACAAGACGCATAACACGGAAGAGTCGGAAGAATGTGATAGACACAGAGGCGTTTTCAGAGGCCTGCATACACAGAGGAGGAATTTATGAGAGGAAAAACCCAAACACAGCTGAGGGTTAATGCGGGGGAAGGCTTACCGCGATTGCTTGCATTGGATTTGTCTCCTGCACAAAGATGAAGAGATGATGAGGTTGTAGTTGCATGAGTCCTGTTTTGTAGCCTGCATTATTTACAATCTCAAAATGCGATTAGAGTCATTTTAACCTTCAATGAGTTAAAATAAGCTTCCAGTTCAGAGCTGCTGAGCAGTTAGAAGTTGTAATCCGTGCGCAACAGAGACACACTTTGTCACGAACAGTTTTCAGTCCAACCATCACGTATACTTGCTGTTAAACACATGCAGTGCTGAGCAGAGTGGCTGAACAATACTGTAACACAGTACAGCAAACCCTCTGTCAGATGAGACAGGCAGTACAAACAGAGAGTCATGAGAACATGGTGCTCACACAGCAAGGCTCATGCAGCAGTGCAGATCAGATATTTACAGGACAGCCATGGAGGCAGTACAGTCCTCCACTGGAGGCCAGGGCAGTCTGTGGAGGACAGACAGATGAGGACGGGTGAGGTGCACGGATGAAGGACGGAGGGACGAAAGGAAACAACGAGAGGATGGAACCTTTGAAGTGCTTACACAACAGTTTAATCAAAGTGACAGATAATTGTGGTTTAGTGATCTGAGGTGGCAGCAAAAGCCATTGAGACGCGTGGAAAAGATGGCGGTGACACAGGAACATCCTGTGAGCCAGTTCTGGCACCAATAAGCTGTTGAGTCCTTCTAAATAAATACATTCTGTCCTTAAAGACTTGAGTCATAAACCTGAAAGACGACACTGTCTTATGTTATATACCACATGTACTCACATCAACTTCACTCAGGATGACATCAACAACACTACCGATGACAATAATGAAGTCAAAGACGTTCCACGGGTCTCCGAAATAACCCTGCATGAATAAAAAAAAGGAAAAACATGTTAGGAGAAGAGGCCAGATGTGTCACCATCAGAGCGACTAAGACAAAAGCACTCACCCTGGCTTTGAAGGCCATGAGCTTGAGAATCATCTCCACAGTGAAGAGTACGGTGAAGATCAAGTTCAGAGTGTCCGACAGTTTGGTAACATGGTCTGACTGGTTACAGTGCTGTTCAACACAACAACAAATCTAAATACTACACGGCAATGATGAAGCCATTTGTGGGATTAAGACACACCCCCAAATCTAATGTAAATGAATGAGCAAAAAAGAAGCAGAGCACCCAGTGTGTATGAACTGAATGTACACACCTGCATCCCCAGACACAAGGTGTTCAGCATAATTAGGAAGAACATGAGGTACTCGAAGTAGCAGGAGGTAACGATGTACCACACCCTGTACTGGTAAGGGTTTTTAGGGATGTAGCATCTGAGCGGACGAGCCTTCAGAGCGTACTGCACACACTGACGCTGAGGGCAGACAGGAGGAGTGTGAACAGGGAGGAAAAAAAGATTCAGAATCAGTAAAGCTGGTCTCGGGGTACCTGGTTCTTGTCCAGCTCACAGTTCTGATACTCCTGCTCGCCTTGCTCCTGGAAGGTGACAATGACAAACCCCACAAAGATGTTCATCATAAAGAAGGCTATGATGATGATGTAGATGATGAAGAAGATGGACACGTCGACACGGTTGTTGAAGACGGGACCCTTATCTTCTTCATCTGAATCTATGGCTCTGTATAAAAGTCTGGGAACAAATACAGCCATACTGAGCAAAAATCAAAGATCACAGACACTGATTATTTATTCTGCGCTTACTTTGGCCAGCCCTCAAAAGTGGAGACAGTGAAGAGAGCCAGCATGCCGTTGAGCACGTTGTCAAAGTTAAAGTCACTGTTGAGCCATTCTCTTTTAGCCAGCACCGTGTCTTCCAGGGAATTCTCAACGTGCTTAAAGAAGAAGCCCCTGAGAGCAAACAGAGTGCAGGGTGACTCTGACAAAGCATTACAGTGTGATGAACAAAACGTGATGAAAGCCTTACTGGCATTCCTCTTCATTCATTTTGGACTGGTCTGTGCAGCTGTAGAATTTACCCTAAAAAGGACAGAAATAGAAGATTAGTTTGGGAAAGAGGCCATTCAAAATATTACACAGTAGAAGTTACCTTGAAGAGCTGGACTCCGATGCAGGCAAACATAAAGTTCAGCAGCATGGTGACCAGCACAATGTTACCAATAGTTTTGATGGCCACAAACACACACTGGACTACATGCTGTCAATCAAGAGAAAACAAAAATATTATAACAATATGAAAACATTGGGATGTGAATCTTGCAGGTGTAAAGGTACCTTCAAGCCTTTGGCTCTGTTGATGGCTCTGAGAGGCCTCAGCACCCTGAGCACCCTGAGAATCTTCACCACAGAGATGGCACTCGACCTGCATCCATCACACAGCATTAAATGTGTAAATACTGTACAGTGGTGACATTATTCACACAGTACAGTACACTCACTCCATTCCCATAGATAGAAGAGACACTCCGACCACGATCAGATCCAGGATGTTAAAAGAGTTACGGCAGAAAGAGCCTTCATGCATGAACGCTCCATACACTGTCATCTGTCAGTGAAACACACACAGTTACACACACACAGTATCAGATGTAACACACAGCAGGTGTCTGATTTACCTTCAGGACGATCTCAATGGTGAACACAGTTGTGAAGACAATGTCAGCGTAGGCCAAGATCTAAGACAGAGGTACACAGAGGGTATTTAGCACATGGTGTTCAAGCTTTGTTGTTCAGGCAGACCTGCTTATCACCTGGTTTCTGTAGGATTTGGGATCAATGGGGTCCTCAGCAGCCAGTGAGATGGAGGAGAGCAGGATGAAGAGGAGGATTAAGTTGGTGAAGGATGAGTGATTGATAATCTTGTAGCACAGCTTGCGGAACCTGGATTCCAATAAAGAAACAACATTATGTGTATTTTTCAGGGAGGCGTCATGTCGGATCACTGTCAGATTCCTACTTGTTCTGAGGGCCAAAAATGAAAAAGGAACTGGCTTCAGGTAACGGTACTGCTTCTTCCTTCAGCTGCAGGTCGGCCATGGGACGGGGCCGAGGGCTGATGGGGATTTCAGGCTCCTCCTCTTCATCATCACCTGTCAGATGTATAAAAATCAATCACAGTTATAAAATATAATGACATTTGTGGGTTTCGAAAAAGAAGAAATCTTCCGATACTGAATGATGGGAAAGCCTTATATGGTAGCTGTGGTTTGAAAATAACATTAGACTCCAGATTTAGCTTTAGGGTTTACTATACTTATACAGTAACATAACTGAGACAGCAGCAGTGTAACAGATACTGTGACCTCCTTCTGAAAAAAACTACATCAGTGAGGAATGGAGCTTTATGAGGTTTACCTGGAAAGTCTGCAGGTGGGAACGGATCTTTAACTTCATTCACATTGGATTCAAACTCATCGACTTTGAGCTAGAAACAAACATGCATACATGAATGAAATGCATCACTGAAAACATGTGATATGATGAGAAACTACACAGACCTTGGCAGTGGTGGGCATGCCCTCCAGCTTGGCCCTCTGCTCTGCCAGTTTCTTAGCAATCCTCTCCCTCTCCTCATCAGTCTTGTCTGGCATTTTAGACCTGGAGGGTAAGAAGAGAAAGAAGCAGTGAGTCTGGACGATCCGCTCACTTGACTCAAAGGTGTTTTTTTTTTTACCTTAGTAATTTCTTTCTCAACTTCTCCTCTGCCTTTTCTTTCTGAGCTGAGGTCAGACTCTCAGCTTCTGCCAAATTGTCCACAGCGATGGCCAAGAAGACATTGAGGAGGATATCTGATTGGACTGAGCTCAGGAAAATAAATCTGTGCTAACATTATTTCCTTTCATACGCTGACATGATAAGTCTGAAGGATACAATTGCCACAGACAAAGAGGATGATAAAATAGATGGAGACCAGGATGGCTGGGATGACTGGCCCTCCGTAGGCCATAATGCCATTATACATGATACTGGTCCAGTCCTCTCCAGTTAGGATCTGAGAGATGAAGAACAAAACCATTTATTGCCACATATGAACGTATGGGGTCAAAGCTTTAGGGATCAAATCACACCTGAAACACACTGATCAGGGCCTGAGGGAAGTTATCAAAGTTACTCCGCCTGGGTCTGTGGTCGGGGAAGTTGAATTTACCCCCAAACACCTGCATGCCCAGGAGTGAGAAGATGACGATGAAGAGGAAGAGGAGGAGGAGCAGGGAGGCAATGGAGCGAACGGAGTTGAGGAGGGAGGCCACTAAGTTACTTAGAGAGGTCCAGTACCTGGAAAACAAGTAAATACATTTCAGTTGATGAGACTGAGATTAGCTGCTCTCTGTCTGCATGTTGTAGAAGAACTGGACTTACTTTGTAACTTTGAGGATCCTCAGCAGCCGGATACACCTGAGCACTGAGAAACCCAGGGGAGTGACGGCACCAGCAGACAGCATGATCATCTCCAGGATACCACAGAGCACCACGAAGAAGTCAAAGCGGTTAAAAAGAGACATAAAATATGCTCGGGGTCCAAGAGCATACATCTTCACAAACATCTCAAGAACAAACAGCACCAGCAGGACGCGGCTCGCCCCGTCTGTCAGATGGGAGACAAGATCATTAATAAAGCTGGGAGGAAAAACGAAACAAATACACAGTATGAATGAGACACGGACCTTGTAAGGAAGTCAGCGAGTCCGGCTGGTGGTGGTGCTCTGTGGCTATGGTCAGAGTGTTGAGGAGGACAAGGAACATAATGAGCCAGTAGAAACTCTTGGTTTTCACGTACACAAGGCTCTTCATGCGGAAGAAACGGTTCCAGCGACGAGCCAGGCGACTGCAACAAAAGCAACTGGATCTTGAGCTGTGCCAAGCTGACAAAGATTTTTCTATGTTTTCAAAACAGCAGACTCACTAGTAGTAGACAACTTTACTCTTGCCTTCCAGGTCATAGAGGCTGTCTGTGTCAGAATCTCCGCTGGTCAAAGGCAGGAGACCTGAACAGATCAGAACAGTTTCTGTTTAATCGTTTGACGGCCTCTACAGGAGGCACGTGCTGAGGTGCTCTGTGGAGCTGACCTTTGCCCTCTCTATCAGCATCCAGCACTTCAGCATGCGTGATCCATTCCATGTAACCGTGAAGATCCTCGTCCAGCTGCTGCCGCTCTCGCAGCTTCTGGAACTCTCCTCGTGACCTGGCCTTCTCCCGCTCTTTGGTAAACTCTCTGTACCAAACCACAACAAAATGCTTGGTGGATTATTTGTTTGAAGAAGAACGATGTGCAGACAGAACAGACAGAAGAGATGATAACAGCTCTCCTACCCACTGAGCACTCCCAGAACCAGATTGAGCACGAAGAAAGAGCCCAACAGAATGAGAGGAACAAAATAGAGCCAGGGCCATTCGTTTCCTATGGCGTCATTCACCTGAAAGACAAAGACTGTGAGCCAGAATCAACAGTTTCTGTTTAACAGCAAGTCACATGTAGTCACTGACCCAGTAGAGAACTTTGGTCCATCCCTCCATGGTGATACACTGGTACACAGTGAGCATGGCAAAGCCGATGTTGTCAAAGTGGGTGATACCGTTGTTGGGGCCTTCCCAGCCGGGCCGACACTCTGAGCCATTGATGATGCAGCGGCGTCCATTACCAGCCTGAGCGCAGGGAGCAGGCAGCTCTCCCTCTGCTGTGGCATAGATATCTGTGGGAGGAGATGGAAACATAATGCAGCTCTTTATAAAAAAAAAACCAAGTGCACGTATGTCTGATCATCTGCACACACTTGTGTCAGTGTAATAGCAGGTCTTGTGCATTTTGCACTTAAACAGCTCGAGTCCCATGATGGCGTAGATGGTGACCAGTAAGAAGACGAGCAGGGCGATGTGCAGCAGAGGCAACATGGCTTTCAGGATGGAGTTCATCACCACCTGAAGGCCTGACAGGGAGCACAAACCACATGACATGAGCGCTGTTACCAGGGGACAAACACGGAGCAAACTGCCACACAAAGCAGCCAAACATCTTACTGGGGACTCCAGAAACCAGTCTGAGGGGCCGCAGGACCCTGAAGGCTCTGAGCGCCTTCATGTCAAACCCCCCGCCCTTCTCCATCGGCACGCCTGCTATCTTATTGATGGTATCCAAAACGAAGGTGAAGAGACTGTGTGGAAACATCACAGCAAGAAAACAGCAACATTTTCACCCACTAAAAGGTGAAACTATATGGAGATACCTAGAGACCTGCAGGCCACAGTTCATCTTACCCCATGAAGACGATGACAAAGTCCAGTATGTTCCAACAGTTCCGTAAATAGGCCCCTTCGTGGAAGACCAACCCATACGCTACAATCTTCAAAAAGCACTCTAAAGTGAAGATAACCAGGAAGATATACTCCAGACTCTCCTGCAAACACAATGAAAAGTCTTGCATGTATAATGTCCGAGCCAAGGAACAATTTTTAAGTACATTTCGAGTTCAGTCTGATTCCTACACATTCTGAAATCCTCAACAAGCTAAAGGTCAGCACAGATGTGGTTTGAAGACAGAAAATAAAACTTATCTGACTCCACATAAACGAACTGCAGCTCAGCAGCAGCTGCCCTCCGAGATCAGTGTTCAAATGTTTACAGTATGTATCGTTGCAGCCCTGCACTGACACCTGCATCAGTGCGATGACCTACTTCTAACAGCAGCATGGTGATCATCTGTTCTTACACTTTTCACCTCTGAAGAATGGCATCGTGAGACGTAAGAAGGTGCCAAAGCAAAGATATATAAAAAAAGATGATGAGTATCCTCAAGCTTGATATTTGCTCTGACTTTTTCAATTTTCATTGATTGTGTTGAAGTGATGACTATACATTGACATTCATGCTGAAGGTCAGGTCTCTCAGGGAGAATAATCCATATAAGCCATAATGTTCCTCCTCAAAATATTAACACTGGTGTCAATATAAATATTTAAAATATAAAATCAGATATCAGCAATGAAAACACACACCTGTGATGCTGAAATAGAATCTTTTTGGACACATATGAGGAGCAACCGGGGGGCAACACACTCCTTTTAGAGTGAGACAGTGTGGATCAGCAGCCAAGCAGAGTGAGGAGAGACTGAACCCTTCAATACCATCACATCTTTGTTATTAACGTTCATGCTTTTGTAGAACTGTCCTAATTACATGATGAGTTTCTGATTACAGAAGAGTAACATTTGAAACATTTGGAAGATAAACAAAACTCAGAACTGTTGGCTTGTGTTCCCCGTTAGAGTGCAGCTGGGACTCCAAATAAAGAACAGAGTTGTGTCTGGAGGCATGTAAATGGGGTTTGGCATTCAAACCAGTGAGCAGCTGAAACCTTCAGTCATGAAGTATCAGACTTTACTGGCTCAAAGCTCCAGCTATGTTCAGCAAATTAAAGTGACGGGCTGAAAGTTTCTCATCATGTCAGCTCACACACATACTTACTAAACTTGAGTTGGTGTTGTTGCTGTCTTCTTCAGGCATCGGCAGGAACACAGCCAAAGCAACACAGTTTGCAAAGATGGTTAACAAGATGATGATCTCAAAGGTTCTAGATGGAGCAAGTTCAGGATCAAAATAAGACCTAATGAGTGTCTACACAGGGGTCATTCATACTGTTAAACATGGAGTCAGGCTGCTTTTTATGACACATCATCAGTCAGTTCTGCAGCCCTGTTAGCCGCTGATCCTGCCTCTGAATGCTGACTGAAACATCATCTCTAGTCCAGCCAGCTGAGTGATCACTGTTAATGTAATCTTGTCTGCTGTGCTTCTTCATTCTCGCCCATAGGGGGCTCTGCATGAGAATTCCCCTGCCAGGTCAGCATCTCTGTGTGATGCAGTGGGACAGCTGCACGCCCCAAGAATATTACCAAACCAGTTAAACACAGACTTTCAATTATACATTCAGATATTTCATTTAAATAGAACTTTTTTTTGTCTCTTTCTAAAAAGGTTCCACTAGTGTGAATATATATCAATCCATTGATCGAGAAACTACTTCTAAGCTCACATATGGATATTTAAAAATGCTTGTTTATTGACTCACAGTCCACATAGAGTATCTGATTTCAGTGCTGCAGAGATAAATCTGTTGTCACTGGAGAGATATGATGAAGCCATTCTGTTCTCAGTGGAAAGTACGTGTGCTCCTATAACGGACATCAGGCTAAAAGCAGGAAATCCCCTATAGGGATCCATAACTTCACTCCAAAGCCAGTGTTGTGTTCATGGGCCCTGAGAGACCGTCAGTAATATTAAACAGGCAGCTGCATTGTTTCTGTGTTCCATGTGGAAATTGAGGAGCTTCTAAAAGCTTTAGGTGAAAATGTGACTTTAACACATAACAAAAGTCTCAACACTTCAGGGATCATCACCTTATCACTGATTTAAAAGAGAGCACAAGTAAACAACAGTGCTGCCTGCAGATGAATGATTCCTGTGAGGCAATAAGACCTTCAGCATCTTCCATACTGAATAAAACGTCACTACTGAAAGACTGTGTGCGTGTGTGTAAGCTTTAAAGGATACTTCCACTCCACAATGTTGATGCAGGCCTTGCGGAAGGGATTTTTCAGGGTGAAGAGGAAGAGGGATCTCGCGGGCCGAGGGTTGCCCCCCGTGGCCTGTAGCTTCTTCAGCTTCTCCCTCTGCTTCCTCTTCAGCTCTTCCTCGTTCATGATGACCGGCTTGGCTGCTTCAGCATTGGCCGCCATCTTGATGCCTCCACTTGAGAAAAGCTCCCAAATCCCTGAGAAATCTCACAGTAAAATCCAAAAGACAAGAACAGTATAACTCCCACTTTGTTAAGGCCTTTGGTGCGGTGTCTCCCCCCACCACACAGCTCTCCTCTGCTCCTCTCCTCCAGGCCTCTCCTGCTGGCTGAGGGCGTCTGACAGAAAAAGAAATAACAGGAGCCTGGAGGAGCAGTTGGTCCTGCTGAAGTTTAAATTTAGATTGTGAGCCACCAGCAGGCCATGCTTGGGGATGGTTAAGAGAGCTGAGAGGGCGGAGATGGGTAAAAGATGGGATCACGTTGGGTGGGGCAAAGCAAAATTTAAATCCTCCCTGACAAGATTTACATAATCAGTAACGCCTCCATTTAGCAGTTATTAGACATGTAAAGTATATAAACATTTAACCAAAGAAGAGATACATGTGCTGACTTCCAGAGGAATCAACAAAAACCTTACTCAGAGATTTTATTATTTCACATCAAGCTGAATGTAAGGACACGGGCAGTGCAATCCTCCAATGAGACAAACAAAACACTGACAGCAGTGATATGAAACAATACTTAAAACACTTCAGTGATAAATAATCCATCACATCATCGTCAGCAGCTCACACCGTGCATGAGGTAATGTGAGTCTTTCTTGGTCACATTAAAACAACAGGGAGCTTCAGCGGTAGGATGAGAGTGTGTGTGCTGTGTGACGCACACAGGGCCCTTCAAAGATACAAAGCATCCTGATTCTGCCACATCGACCCGCATTGTGAGCAGCTTTACAGACTCAGGACATTCTCCTGTGGATTCATCTGAGGACGGCTTTAAAGCTCCGTCAAACGCCACATTCTCCTTTTCTCTCTTTGCATGGAAAGTGGTGGACCGAACAATCTGTTATTATTTTTTTGTAGCTGTGAGCTGCCAACGGATTTACACTTTGGTTCTCCCACAGAAAGAGAGAGGCACAGACTATTAGTGCAAATGACTCCTAATGTATCCGCTCTTATTCAACAAGGAGCTGGAAGTAAGCAGTGCAGGGAAATGGCAAGAACCCTCTGGATCAGAGAGGCTTATTATTCACAGATGATCTGATGGATTTCACTACAGCTTATTACTTACAAATATCTAAAATAGATGAAAACAAAACCACATCCACAGTGAAATAAATAAACGTTGCATTGAAAATTATTTTTAACCACTATGAGCAAATCATGCAGTTTTTTTACAACTGCAAATGAGCATATACATTAAATAAACACTTATTAGCCTGTTAGATCAGAGTGCTTCTTAGTGAGGACAGCAAAGACAAAGAGGTTTGCAGTATTAGTGTAGCTGGTGAAAAAGCTTCCTACTCTAAACCTGGTTTGAGATCAGCTGTAGGTTTTAGCTTAGCATCTTATGACGGTCAAAGACAGTCTTGCGCTGCTCCTGAACCTGCTTCTTCCAGCGCTGCTGTGCTCCCTCCACCCGCTCCAGCACCGTGTTTCCTCTGCCCTGAGCGCCGTCCGCCGGCGGACGCATCTCCTGAACACACACAAAGCAGGAACAGTTAAAATGAAGGAATTCATCAAATAAATAAAAGAACGTGTGAATGCTTACCTCAGAGTCCTCCTCGTTGTGCAGCGGCTGAGTATATGGGTCATGTTTGCGGATAAGAGGATCAACCAGCAGCAAAAACAGCATGTAGAGCAGCAGGGCTCCCACCACAGACAGATATATGATGATGGTGATCTGTGCGAGATAAACCGAGCTCATCATGACTTAAAATAACAATTCAATCTTAATATTGAACTAAAAACACTGAGACATGTGCTTCATGCGGTTCTCTGAGAAGGAGATCGTTCATCGATCGTGATGAACAATAGAAAAACGTTCTGGGGCACCTTGATGGTGTTGCTGCTTCGTTCCTCATACTTGCACTCACACAGCAGACAGTAAGCTTCCACATCATGGCCAGGCACCGGCATGGGC
Source organism: Ambassis agassizii (assembly GCA_036025115.1). Classification (NCBI taxonomy): domain Eukaryota; kingdom Metazoa; phylum Chordata; class Actinopteri; family Ambassidae; genus Ambassis; species Ambassis agassizii. The sequence continues at coordinate 22,716 of JAVQJX010151736.1, forward strand.
TCCACCACATGGAGGCAGTTACTGTAAAACAGGAGGACATGTTGGAGGGACACACCAGCATACGAAGGTAAAGTATCAACACACACACACACACACACACACACACACACCTACCAATCTTTCTGGGAGACATTCCTGTTGTAGATGTGGCCGGTGATGTTTCTGTATGGTGGGCAGATGCACTTACAGCGGACATCCTCAAAGCTCTGAAAAAGTGTGTGTGACTGTAACTGTAACTTTATTTATAACACACTTTAAAAACAATAAGAGTTGACACAACGTGCTGACAATGTAAAAGATTAGAATAAAAACGACAAATGAAAGAAGGTATAGCTCTCTGTGTGTGTGTGTGTGTGTGTGTGTGTGTGTGTGTTTGCCTTGTTTGTCAGCTTCACCTTAGCTTGTGTAAAAACAACACCATCCAGCAGAAACATGGCGGCCATCACGCTGGCAGCGCAGATCCAGGATGTTTTCCCGCAGGACGACATTTCTCCACCGACAAAACGATCAGCACGACGGCAGCAGGATTTCCAGCTAAACTCTGTCAAAACACACCACGGGTTAGCAGGTGCAGCTAACAGCTAGCAGGCAAGAAAATCAGCACACAAAATGTCACATCGCTGCGGAAACAGCGTGACTATGAACCAAACACAGCAAAACCGTCCACTTACGTTGTTTGTTTCTGCTCTGCATTCAGGATTTAGCAACAAGCTGCGTCGCTGTGTTTAGAAATAAATGGATTTGTTTCCTGCTTCCTTCTTCCGGGTTGAACATGCAGCCACAGCGCCCCCTGCTGGACAGACACACCATCAGCAACACCTATTAGATTCTCACTGGGCCAGATCATTAATCTGTATTAATCTGTATTTCTAATCAAGGGAGGAGGAAACAAAATATGTTTTATATAAATCCATAATCACCTGTATAAATGTATATATGCTTTATAATTCAGTGACAAATATTGTAACCTAAACTTTATTTTTTATTTATGACTCATCCGAATAAATCTCTTTCAGTCTCTTTCTGATCTTCTTTTTGGAATTTGAAGTGTCTTGACCCAATCAATAACCCTATTTCCCAGTAATCCTGTTTTCACATCTCTCTGTATAGTAAGATACTCGTACCTTTAATAAACCACAGAAATCAATCACTCACAAATTCTAGCTGAACCACTTGAGCTTGTGGTCAGATCAATGGAGACCATGTTTATTTCTCTAATGAGCCATGATATCGGAGTAAACAACTCAACAGCATCCTCTGTGTAACCTCAATCATACACGTGACCTTTGTTTCAACTCTTTAAAACCCACTCAGTGAAGGCTCATAAAATAAAATAAAAAAAAGTCTTGGTTGTATTTATTTGAAATGGGTCAACAGTAAAATAAATAAATGAACATGATCACTTCTAGGTCAAAAGAAATTCTATTCAAAGTCATATCGGGATGTAACAATATTATATTTGTGTGATAATCCCTCTCATAAGCATTGCTCAGGTTCTCCACCTGCAGTACATTTCATTCTGTCACTGTAAGCCACTTAGTTCTCGCTCTTCTCTGATGCATGGTTGCCCTTTACACCCTAAGGCCAATTACAGCATAAAAGACGCTGACCAGCTCTCATTATCGCTTCTCAAGAAAAAGACAGAGGTGATCCAGGCCTTAGCAGTAAAAAGTACTCATTTGAGAAGAAAAAATACAATTATTTATTTGTACCAAATTGAATGTAATGAACTATTATTCCTGACTGTGTGCAGTGAACTGTGTGTGTAACTCTCTGATCTGTCACGTTACCAGAAGGTATTGATTGCTTCATGTTATTCAAAGCATTCATTTTCCAGGGAGCTAAAAGCAGCAGGCGGTTTGCCCACTAGGAGATGCTGTAAGGCCCACAGTAAAGCGAACCTGACCTGCAGATACATGTCATTTAAAAGAAGACTCAATATTACACTGTTAAAAGGTTAGACATAACACTGATGCAGTTGTAATCAGCTTCATATGTTATTTGCTTTAAAATGCATGACTTGCAGCAGGATGATGATTCTGCTGTGTGTCCTTAATCTCACGTTTTCAATACAGCCCTCAACCTTTGCGCATGTTTCTTTTTGACCTTTATCACATCATCTGCAGTGACTTTTTGCTCTCCTCTGTACGCTGCTATCGGGGAGAACACTGTTTGAATAACAAGAGTCATCTCCTCTCTCCGCTGAGCTGATGCATTGTGGGCCGCAGGACTCTTCTAATAGACACACATGGTAATTACAGTAGTGGGAGGTAAAGCAGACAGTGGTGGTCCAGGGACGGCACAAAACTATAAATCACAACTGGTGGTTCCGCCTTCCTGAGCGCAGCCCATCACGCTCAACCAAAAAGCAATTCTGCCAACATGTGTTTGCACATTTGTCTTCATCAGCCACTGGCTTGTTTTGGGCTCCTGTGACTGAATTTTTCTTTCCCATGGTAATCAAACAAGGACTACTTTGTTTTAGTGCTGGAGTAGGTTAAACAATGTTACAAGAATAAAAAATCAGCCTGAATGCTTCCCCTGAAAGAGGAGACACTAACAAAGCTGTTAGAACAGTAAGCCTGTGACTCTGAGTACAGTGTGGCTCCTGTTCAGCTTGATTCATACAGACAGCTGCCTGTCAGCCAGCTGAGCCCGTGCGAGGGAGAGGAGCTGGTGTCAGCCAGGTGAGAGCAGAGCGCTGCTGAGCTGAGCCGAGCTGAAATGGATGCAGAGGAGAGAGCGTCTCCTTTTTCAGCAAGGAAACAGAGACTGCTGGAGCAGGAGACTCAGCCAGACAGAACATGAAAGCCAAGAGCAGCCATGACACATGATGGACACAAACGCCACACACACACACCTCATCCACCTCACATCATATTCCCCTCCTTCAGCTACAACTAAACAAGAAGAGGGGGGTTAAAGGGAAAACGACGCTGGCATTGGCATGGCTCTGAGTTGAACTCTGACCCTTCTGTTATGTGTAGTCTTTCATGTAGCCCGAGATGTTAAGAGAAATGCCGGGCAACTTCAAAGAGAGCTTCACAGGACAATCATAGAACTAGAAAGAAAAAACAAAACAAAACAGCAAGCTGCCAGAAATCCACAAGCATCTTTCAGGGGAGAGCAGGGGTCAGGCAAGAAGACAGCAGCAAGAAATGAGAGGTGACACAGAATGAAAGGTAGATAAATAGCTGCAGGGGAGGAAGGAAGTTTGTTGTTGGTATAAAAGGATGTAGAATGTAGGCTTTGGTCTCGGAAAAGCTGCCAGCTGCTTTAACAAGGCTTGGCAGGCCAGTCAATAGACTGTCAGCCATTAATGTCCACATTTAAATGACACCAGCTTTCAGACATGCAGCGATGCTTAGAATCCTTAAAACAAAGGAAGCCTGGCTGTTCAGTGAGACAAATGTTTGTTATGCACGGATCATGTGTGACACTTCTGTCAGCAGTGTAAGAGTGAGCAATAAGCGGTCAGAAGTCCGGAGTTTGTCTGACAAAGCAGAGACAGCTCCAGTTCTTCTGAAAGCCGAGGAACTTTTAGTTTGAGTTTTTAAGTGATATGGGCGGCGGCGGTGTTGACTCACAGTCGGTGCCACCACCTCACTCCATCTCCCTTGTTGTGGCAGTGTGTGATCCACCTGCCCCAGCTGCAGGACACATCTGCAGGCGCCATGGATCCTGTCCACAGGGGCCTCCTTCAACAAACGCCACTGTGACTCAGCCTCCTCCGTTTAGGCATTTACTGCAATCTGAGCTGGCAGCTCCGCGCTGAGCCACGATGGACTGCCCCCGGCATGTCACAAACACCGACCTCAACAAAGACATGGAGAAGTGTTTGTCTGATTCAAACGGGGTCTCATCAGAAATCAGCTGAACCACATTCTTTAATTTCTTTTTTTTTTTTACCTGATGAAGATCTTTGTGTCAAAATCAGAGCTGCTTCACCGTTTTTATCAGCCTCACTGTGTCTTTATTGACTTTATCAATAGGCTCTCTGTCAAAGGACGGGCAGAGAGGCTGTTCAAAAGAAAAAACAGGGACTGTGAGAATAGAAGGGATTTGGAGCAGGAGAGAGGGGTGGAGGTTTAGAGAGAGAGAGGAGCTGAGAACGAATAAGGAAAAGACAGAGAAGCAGGAGGAGGTGGGGTTAGAGAGGGAGACGCTCCACTGCCTGGCTGACAAACACAGGGTCCCTCCAGAGCCAGGCAGAGGAGAAGGAGAGGAGGAGAAAGGGAGAGGGCTGAGGAGAAAGGAGGAGAGTTTGATGTGGGCAGTCAAGCCCACCACCTTCCAACATGCCTCCCACTCTTCCTCCACCCCAGCAGAAAATCTATGCCTGCTCTCTTAGTATTCTTCCCGTCTCCTGTGAAGGCTCTGCGGAGGGCTGAGCAGACAAGTGGACTGCTAGTGAGGCCCTGGCCAGCCGTGTGTGATGCTATCTGGGAGGATTTTTTTTGCCTCTCTCCCTTTCAGAATGGGGGTGTGCTCTGGGCTGACAGGACGGACAAAGCGCCCAGCCACTTGAAAACCTCCACCAGGGACTTAACCTGGACACATCCTCCCTATACACCCCCTTTTCCTCTGCTCCCCCTCCTGTATGTCAGTGGGTCCACTGTGCAGACTCTGTGTGTGAGGAGCCTTTAATGACATTGATCAAATAAAAAACAGTGTATGGTTCTATGAACAACGGCCTCCAAAATGTCGAGAGGTTTGAGCTAATTTACAAATGTTAGCATGCTAAAATGGTAGCTGTTGCTAACTCTAACAAAGTATTAAAATAGACAACAATTTGTGTCTGCGAAATGAGCACTGAATCCAGCAGAACTTTGGAAAATGTTAGAAGACTTTAGAAGCTGTTGGGCGATGCGAGGTTTCCTTTCACTGCAATAGAAATATCGGCTGGCGGAAATTGAAAGTAAAACCTCTTCTCCATGAATGTTCAGCAATTGGACACACAATTGGGAAAACAATTCAGCCGCATAAAAGTGTGACTGTGAAGCAGCATGCATGCACAGCTGACCTCACGTGCCCTGTCCTGTTTATTTTATTTTGAAGTTAACCGTTGTTCAGTAGTGTTATTGATCAGATAAGCAGCTATAATCTCCATTACCACTGCTGTGCCATGATTGTGAAGCTACAAACACACAAAGCTTTGTTGTCCTTCATATCCTCCTCCAAAGTCTCCAGTGTCTCTGTCACCTTGAGCCCGGTTCGTCATGCTTGTGTGATTGCTCTAAAGGTCACAGCTTGTAGCTTCTGTCATTAGCTGTCACTCCCTCCTGTTTCCTGCATCTCTCCTCCTTCAAGCCGCTCTCTGTCATGCATTTCCTTCTTCAGCTCTGCAACACAGATCAAAGTGCCATTCTTAGTTGGGCTTTGAAGAGAAGTGAGAAGTGATCCCAGTACACCACGCTTTGTGTTTCGGTGCTCTGCCTCCAGCACAGGATTTTGAAGTGTTGCACTTGGAATTGTAAACATATTAACTGTATTTTATCACCAGCTTTGAAAGCAGATGGAAGCTGCAGATCCTTCTGACGACGTCCCACCACATGTGAGCACATGCAGTCAAATAAAACATATCTGAGTGAGAGGAAAGAAGAACATTAGTAAAGAGACAGCAAATACAGGTGTGGCGTCTTATCTGCTGGGGAGGTGAGGGGTAATCACGGCAAACTTTAATCAGTTCAGATCAATTATTCATGGTCAGGGGCCTAGCGAGCTGATTTCTAAAATGCCCCTTCTCTCTCTCTGTCTCTGACAGCCTTGTATGAATTATTCAGACTGCATTTACACAAAGAACTCCATCTCTGATACCTGATCAGTCAGTTAGAAACATTATGCAACAGGGAATGTCAATTAGAAAGGGGGAAACGGGTCTCGTGGTATGTGAACAATAAAAAGGAAAACAAAGCCACAGAACGGAAGCCCAAACGTCATATTCTTGGGAAAATATTATTTATTGAGAGGAGTTCTCAGTTTAATGGGCTCAAGTCAAGCTTGTCCCTACGCATGTGTCTGCTCATCATCCATCAGTTTATCCATTCACTAACTGAACTCAGCCCACAGTGTGCACCGCAGCAGAGCTCCATGTTCGAGCTTCAATCACTTCCTCCTCCCACTTCTTGTAGTCCTGATTATTGTTCAGAGTGACCATTAGTCCTTTCTTTTTGCACCTCATTCACCACCACATGCTGCTCATTTGCAGTTAAAAGTATCCCTCCCAGCTCTCCTTTGATTGGTCAGCACACACTCTCTCTGCAGAAAGAGGGATAGCCTCACTCACTAAAAATCCTCTTTACAACTTAGCCCAGGGGAATGTAGAATCTGTTATATGTTATAGAGTCTATTGAACGCATTCATTTGCACTTGTGCTCATAATTGCAACAGATTATTCCAGTTTTGTAGTAAAATAAATGATAGGTTTTGCCTTTTTTGGGTGCTATAAATTTCATTGAAATCAACTTCTGGCTCATACTAACAACAGAGCAGACAGATGGACTTTGCCATCTGTAGAGGCCTGCTGCTAGCATGGCTAAAGAAGCATGACCACACCTAAAGTGAAGACTTTTGAGGACAGGCCCTAAAAACTTAGTGGGACAAGGACAGAGGAGGGAGAGTGTTGGACGGGGACGGGCTGGTCAGGCACAAAGACAGACGGCAGAGAAATGAGAAAGTGTAATTCTTGCTTGGCACGATTTATCAAAGCGCACCTGACAGCCTCCAACCATAAGTCACCAAATAATCTCTCTCAATAATTCAGAGGCATCTCTCTGTCCTCCCTTCCCCTCTGTCTGCCCTTGAAGCACCACCTCATGACACGAGGTCAAAGCAGCTGAATGCACTTTGACCACCTTTAACTTGACTGTATCACTGCAGGTTAGAGAGAAAAGCAGCATCAGCTGGTCATTCCTCCTACTGTTTCTTAGCAATCCAGCATCTCACTGGCTGCACTAATAGGCTATCTCAATTGTCATCTCCATGGGAACGTGCTGCTGCATGGCTAACACACAATTCACTGCTGCTCCTTACATTCCAATAATATCTTTCTGTACTGTGACAACATGAAGCGCAGGGCTGCACATGTTCTCACTTGTACACTCTCACAGAGACCAAAAAAAAAAAAAAATACATGCATGAAAGAAATGAAGGTTAATTGATCAAATGGGATTTGTGGAATCTGAACTGTGAGTCGGTTAAATGTAGAGCTGCATGTGTTTTGGTGGGGACAGCCGGACAGTCCATTCATCCTCGTCATGTCGCTGTCAGAGTCCTGCTTCAGACGAGTGATGACCACCGTGTCAGAGCGCACGCTGTCTGCCTCCCTCTGAATGATAGAAACGTAGAATGCGTCTGTACGGAAGGACGGATCAATTTCTTTCCCTCCGTCCTCTACATCTCTGTTCTGTCATACCTTGAAAATCACTGTAATCTCTTCTGAAATGGAAGATTCTGATGTTTTTTCTGTCACTATCTGAATCTTAATCCACACCTAGATGTTGCAGGTTTTTGCTCTGACATCTGTCCCGCTGTGTGCCGCTTCTCGACCTTTTCTCTCCGTGTGTGTCCATCATCTCTTTTGTCTGAGACTGCTGGCGCGGCTCGTGTTTATTTCACAGTGTGGCACAGGAGGGGATGGCCTCCGACTTGGGGATGCTTAGAAAATGTCATTGTTTGGTTGTGCCCTGCTTTCTGACACAGTTTATACAGCGCTGATGATTTCTCTTCCCCAGCGTGGCCTTCTGCTTTGTCTGCCTGGAATCATGAACGGTAAATAAGTGGTAATGGGAGTGAATGGGAGGGGAAGTCAGCCAACGTCTTTCTGTCATCACTTTAGAAGGTTGCGACCCTAAAGCACGGTGGCACACAGCTGCTAAATTATTCAGGCTGTGTCTCAAGCCCCGATCTCTGGAGAAGACAAGCCTGTGATTGCTGGGAGCGGACTGACTGACATTTGCACATGAAAATCGCCTGTGTTTCCCCCAAACACCAGTTCTGCTCAAAGAAAACAGTAGAGGGACTCAGTAGAGGGAAACAATAGGGTTTTGTGTGATGGAGCTGAGAGGCCGCAAAGGTTGCACTGGAGAGAAGGGATTGTTGAAGGTGGTGTAATTAGAAGAAGACTGTTGGAAACAAACTAGGAGAAAAGTTGTGCTGTGTGATGAAAACTGGAGTTGAGGGTAAATGAATATCCTAAAAGTGTCAATATAATGAGCATAAACGCAGCCTGAAAACTGGAATGGCAGAGCAAGGCCTCGGGGAGCAGCTGACTCATAAATCATCTTTCTTAGTGGGGTCAAGGGTCATCTGAATGAGACATGAGCAGAAATGTGATTTTAGTTATGGGGATAGTTTCACACCAATAATGCAATAATACACTGTGCATGTACCAGCATATTTATTGATTAAATGACACTATTTGGGTACATATAAATTCCATATGGCTGGAATTAAAGCTAAAGAGAATCAATGTGTTCCAGAAGGCCTCTGTGAACATCCCTGTAATAATGCATTACACATGGTATGGACGTGTTGCAAAGCCAGCATCATTACTATTCTGTAATAGAAGTTTGTTTTATTATAATTTATCATAATCGGCCTCAGACTGTCACCAAAATAGTCCATACAATCCAAGTTGTTAAGTGTTATTTTTGCCAATTAAAGCTGGAGAGCATTTGATTAAACAGAGAGCAGTTTAAGTGTATGTGTGTGTGTGTGTGTGTGTGTGTGTGTGTGAGGAGAGTGAGAACATCCCTCTGTATGCTGGACCATGTCTCTGAGCTGAAGGCGTGCAGAGCTGCTGCTGAGGGAGGGAGGAGGTGGAGAAGTGCAGGGGATAACTGGCCCTGCTGGGAGGGAGGAGGAGGATATAACTAAAGAGAGAGACAGAGAGAAGGAGAAGGAGAAGGAGAAGGAGAGGGTGGAGCGTCGGACAGATGACAAATTGTGATTAATAAATGTGGTTCTGGACAGCAGTGTGGAGGGTTGTTATTAATAGAGAGAATTAGAGTGGCTGTGCAACTCAATCTGCACACTGTCACTCTGCATCAGGTCCCATAATCAGAGCCTAATGAAACAGCACAGCACCAGGATGTAGACACATCCACAGCCACGTGCTCTCCTTAGGTACAGTGAGCGAGAAGATGCAGAAACAATGAGACACATGAAGCAGAGATGAAGCCCCACCCCAAAATGAAGCTTTAGTCTAAAGTCACCTTTTGTATCCCTGATGACCTCCAGATTGATTTACAACAGGCTAATCTTCACAGCAAAGAACATGTGTGTTCCTGTCAGTGTTAGCTGTGCACAGTGTGACCAGCGGTCCCCATGGGAGACATGGCCGTCCTGCAGCGACGTGCTCCACGTATATGTGATGGTGTGGGCTTTGTGACAGTGTATTGTCAAGGAACACGCTGTACGTCACAAACAATGCACAGAGATGCAGCTCCACTGATGACTCTGTTTAAAAGCGGCTGGCGGGATTAAACAAAGAACAGAGAAACACACCGTGAGTAATGTGGCCATAAATAAGTTTCTGCTTCCTCTCTTACTTGTTGACACAGAGGAAATATTATGCAGGCGTGTGCACAAAAGACAGAGATTTACTCCTGCTGTATGATAATATATGTAATTAATTATTAAACAAACTAATAACTCAAAAGGCCCAGCACTCGCTCTCCTGTGGGGCTTCCACTGTTGGTGGCAGCTGAGTCTATGTGAAGTCAGAACATGATAAAGTAATTGCACTGAATAAAACACATATTATCAACATAATACTGAACTCTGTGAGCACTGAGTTCAATGAGAGAATAGGGGGAGACAGCTGAGAGACATGCACATATTTCAATATTAATCACCTCAGTAATATTTTAACAGGCTTTAAAAATCCAATCCAGAGCATATTGGCTCTGACTGTTGGCAATGATTATCTGGCCCACGCTGCTCAGGACCTGTGAGCACTGCTCTGCTGGGTGAGACCTGCAAACTGGGACTTCCACAGCATTTAACTCCTCGCTGCTCAGCTGTACCAACATTTCCCTCTGGACATATCCCTCCTCCAAACCTTCCCAACCCTCCGCCTCCGTTTCCTACTAAATCTTTTGAAAGCCATGTTAGAAGTTGGTGATTATGTGCCTCTCCATGTCTGCTGCTACATTAGCAGACTGTGGTCATCATATGTGAGGAGAGGGAGGTCCAGGAGGTGCTGGTTGATGAAAAGGCAGCCATCAATACTGTATGTATACCTATTCCCCTTGCTGCCACTGCTTCCACCATTAAACTTTAAACCGGCGCTTGTGTGTGTCAGACAGGTGACACCAGACTCTGAGGAAATGATGACATGAAGGAAAAATCTGTTTCTCAAATGATACCAGAATAGAAAACATGCTTTACTAATGGTGTAAGACAAAGGCTCCGCGCCCGTGTAGTCCAGCATCACATGCACAAAAGCACAGACATTCTTCTTGTGTGGGATTTTAGGTGAAGGAAAAAGGAGCAGCACGTTGTCTGGGGCAGGGTGTCTCACTAATGAGGCTTTATAGCTGTGGGATGCGAGTCACACACACAGACAATGGTCTGGGGAACGTTTAGTGTCTCCTCTCCATTCCTCACACATCATGCCAAGGCAGCTTTTACTTAGTCACTCTCCACTGTCCTCCCTCGCTTAGCACACAGAAGATGAAAACAGCTGCCTTCATTTTGCAGCACTATATCAAACACTGCTGGGGCAAAGAGTTTGTCTCTAACAACAGGTGTACAGCAGGACAGACAGACAGACAGAGGGCAACAGACCAGTGAGTGTGCGCCTCAATAATAATAATAATAATAATAATAATAATAATAATAATAATAATAATAATAATAATAATAATAATAATAATAATAATGTGTATTTGGTGTATAGGTTTATAGAAGAAAGAGAGAGAAGGAAGGAGGGGGAGAGAGAGAGAGAGAGAGAAATCTAACAGGTGTATTGGCTGCTGGTGGACCGATGCTGCGGAAGGCGTTACGGTGGACACACACTTAGGAAAGAAGCTTCAAGACTGCTGCGCGCTCCTCGTTTGGAATTGCATCAAAAAAAGTGTTCAGTCAGACATTCTGGCATCATTTCCAGAGAATTTTCCTACCTGGAAAGAAAAGAGGGGATTACGCCGTGATAAAGAAACTCGCTTCACTTTGTTGGCATCTGCTGCGCGCCCGTCGGCTCTCCAGCTCTCCATTTGGCACAAAGTCCTCCAGTCTTTAGTGCTGAGACGCGGAGCAGACTGATGCACGGAGGGGTTGTTCTTCAGAGAAATATCTGGATAAATAAGTGTAGATGGTGAGTGAATTCTTTTCAGTTTTATTTACATTTATATGATTTATCATGTAACATCTATAAAAAAAATCATAAAAATCTAAATTAATTTTACCATTAAAAGTTTCATTTTCATTAAACTCACACATGTGAGTCTAACCAGTCACTGAGTGTGTTTGCTCTTTTAATGTCTTCTTCAGATTCAGAATCCTTCAAGTTGTTGTGGCTGAAAATCCCCTCAGAGGTCACAGGATGTTTGAGGCAAGAAAAAGAAAATCTGATCAAGTTTCTTTTTTGGATTGACTTCCATGGCATTAATTGAGACATTCCTATGAAGTGCTGCGGTTTGAAAATAATTCTTTAGCTCCGTCCTCACTGAGCAGCAGCTCTGCTTTCACAGGCGTTGTGGACTCACTGTTTGATGCTGAAAACTGAACAGAACTGCAGATCAAGTCAGAAGAAAGACAAACTAGACTTGATCTGTCAAATCATGATTTTTGTACAGTGCCACAAACACATCCAGAGGTGTGTGTTTATTTCCCTGAACACTGCGTAGCTTTTCTTAACATACAGGCTTCTAAATATCTCTCTGGTATTTTTTTGGATCTTCCCTTCGGTTGTCTCCGTCGTGGCCATTGTGTGTCTCTCACAGCGGTGGGTTGCCTCTTCTCAGATACACACCCTTCTTCACCTTTTCATATTACTCTGGTTTTTGAGAGGCTTCATCCTGGCCGGCACTATTCCAGCCAAGGGGGAAGAGGACTTCCTGACGCTGGCCGCCTCGCGCCTCAGCCGCAGGAAACGTGTCATTGGAGCCGCTATAGGTGTGGCCATGGTTCTAATACTGTTGGTGGCCATTCCTCTCCTGGTCCATACAACCAAAGGGGGGGACAGTGGAAATGCCGGAAGCCATTATGAAATGCTTGGAAGCTGCAGGATGGTATGTGATCCCTATGACACGTCTCAGCCAGGCCAGGAGCTAACAGCTGTGTCGCCACCCCCCCAGGATTACTCTGGGAAGAAGCTAAAGTCTGGGCTTAGAGGGCCTCCGGGGATGCCTGGCCCACCTGGAGCACGCGGACCCCCAGGAGAGCCAGGTAAACCCGGGCCACAGGGGCCCCCTGGTCCAGGCCCGGGTGGCTATTCTCCCTCGGTCTACACTCCCAAAATTGCATTTTATGCAGGGCTACGCAAGCAGCACGAGGGCAGTGAAATACTGAAGTTTGATGATGTGGTGACCAATGTGGGCAACTACTACGAGCCCAGCACCGGCAAGTTCACATGCCCTCTACCAGGCATCTATTTCTTCACCTACCACGTTCTAATGAGAGGTGGAGACGGGACCAGCATGTGGGCGGACCTGAAGAAGAACGGGATGGTCAGTAAAAGTGTGTGTGTGTGTGTGTCTGTGTGTCTGTGTATTTACGCTGAACACACACATGACCATGCAACAGATTTTTTCACTCTTACATTGACTCATATTCACCTCTGTAACATTGAGCTCTTCAGATTCAGAGCACATTCCACTTAGCAGGTGGCAACATGACAGCCAAAAGAATGAAACTGCAATCCTTCTCCTCATTAAGGGGAATTCATGCTATACAGTCTAAAACTGCAGCTACAAATATTTGCATTCCCACACGCACTGTGGCTAAATGACAAGTGGCAGAATGCCGCCGCCGCTGCCAAAAGGAACAGTCTAATTAGTAAGTATCATACGCAGAGCTTGATTATCGCCTAAACAGAAGTGCAAAGGAGCACAGGAGAAATGTCTGTCATGTGGACTAGTCAGTTTACACCTCAGATAAATAAATAATGAATGTGAAATTGACAGTCCACTCATCCACTCCCTCACTCCCCAGACACTAATTAAAGACAGAGGGGCTGATGGGGGGAGAGGAGAGGGATAAATCAGAGGATCCAAATTCAGGAAACATTCCTCATGTTGCTCTTTACATTCATCCGTTCATCAAGGACTTTAGATGTAAACAGTCTGCGCTCAGAGCTGCACTCTATAGCAGAGACAGTGAAGTTTATCCTCACAGTTAAAATGATCAGATATATATTTGATGTTTCTTTTTAAAAAAATGAAGTGTTTAAACGTATTCAACACTGATCTTTG